>JAJIYU010003012.1:0-28082 GCA_030144865.1 Tinospora cordifolia | reverse complement strand
ATATATCGTGCTAATTAATTTTTTTTAATTAAAGTTTTATTTACGAAGGAATTTTTGACACTTTATTTTATTTTTCAAACTAACGTTGAATGTTTATTTACTTTATCTAATTATACCCATATTCATATTTTTGATGAATTTTTTTTAATTTAAAATTTTAATTCTCGACCTTATTTCAACATCGACATTAACATTATTTTTGTGTTACACTGTTCTTAAGAAACATCAAAATGTTTATTTTACGTCCGCTCAAGACGTGGCATGATCGCAAAGTTCCGAAGTGTTACAATCTACCCCCCTTAAATAAAATTTTATCCTCAAAATTTGTGTCAAGTTAACTAGTGTCGCCAAGTGGTCTGTCTTTTTAATGATCCATTACGCTTTTGTTGCACTACTCTGATCTTACATCGAGAATCTTTCCATGTACCACCAAATCATATCTCTCAGATTCATGAATTCACTAGGACATTTATCCACCCCCATTAGATTCATCGTCTTGTCATGCTACCGGTTATGAATTTATTGCTTCTTTGAAAACATTATCTGAGAATCAATTAAAATCTCCTCAAGTCCTTCACATAGCTGAGCAAAACCATAATGGCCACCACCTTCTAGCTCAGACATTGCATCTTCAATTGTCATTAATGATTTTGAAATAGTCTACGTCCTATTTTCGGTGGACAGATTGTGAACATAGCCCTTCTTTCGAATGAGGGTTGAGAAGGATTACGGGGTCACAACTTTTGACATGGTTTTGTACTAGAACTGTGATGTTCTAACCCAGGTATCATACGTGGCATCCAAAACATATCCATAAAAGAACTGTGGAAGCTTCCCAATAATATATTCTTTGTTCTTACATGGGATGGACTTGAGCTATTCCAACATTTTCGTTTTTATTCATCATGTAGTCTGGCAATTTTCGTGGTGAACCACTGTAGCTTTTTGAAATAAGGTTCTTGCACAGATGTCTCAAGTAGGTACTTATCTAATTATCCTATTCTATCCTTTCAGCCTTGGGCGATTGTGTTCTTACAAATGCCCTATACCGAGAGATCAATAGTCATTATCTAGAATTTACTACTGCGATAATAGAGAGTAGATCATAATGATTAGAATTACCGTGTGAAACATCCATTCCAATAATGATAGTTGTAGCCTTGGAGATCCGGGAATTAAAAAGAGATTATTCGACTAACAACAAAGAATTTAAGCCACCAGGTTCGACATCGATCTTCAGAACAACACTTGTTACGTATTAATCATTAACCCTTGTTGGAACAATACATTCTTAGTTAGACTTTCCTTCATCTACAAACCATATATATTAGATTTCTTCCTCCCTGTTATCAGACAAAGGCTGAACCGGGATATTCCAGAAAGTTTGGTTTGTGTTTGTTCAAACATCTGCTCAACTCGGACAGAGGGAGAAGTTCTCCTAGTCTGAGGACTAACTTCGAATATATCAAATGGTTAATTTACAAAAATTTCCTCCTGCTCTCCACATTTGTAACACCCCAACCCCCGAATATCTTAAGCAATGTACATTGCCACCGTTCTCGTGACAATGGACTTAACAAAACGGCGGGTTGGGCCGATGCTACATTACAAGCGACACACACTTGTTCTTTTCTTTTCAATATCTCATGCTTTTGGACGAAATTCAAGAATACAAAACTTTTAATAAAATCAAGGCAAATTAAAAGAGATAATGAAATTCAAACTATTTTCTTCATAATAGAAATTGAGAGTACTAACTCTTAAAAAAAACTAATAATTACAACGGAAGTCTTCAAAACAGTAGAAAAGCATAAAAACTATAGGCAACATGCCCTTAAATTCTAAAAATAATAATAATAAGGCAAACAAAAATAGTTATCCATGTTCAACTGCTTCATAGATTTCATGTTCCTGGAAAATAAGTTAGGAAGGAGTGAGCATATAGCCCAGTGGATCATTTTCGAACAACCATCTTTCTTATTCAAACTCATAACACAATCATAATTCAAACACTTGCAATCATTAGGCGTTTCAAACAACAATTTGTTTAAGTGGAGCCTAAGACCAAAAGGGCCTTTAATCCCTTGATGTTCTTAACTAAGTAAATAGGGCCCACTCGCCATCAACCCGTTAGTGGCACATGTCAGCATCAACCCGTTACACATAGTGACCCACCAGTGGTACACAACCCTCAAGTACTTAGGTCTGAAAACCATATGACCTAACTCATATGAAAAGAACATCCATAGTGTCACCATGACCACTATGATGGTACGTGGTTATTATCTTTATCGTCTTTGTTTAATTCTCATATGAAGATAAAATAAATTTTAGAATATGAAATCAAACTAAAATTCTGAACATACAAAATCAATTCAAGAAACACTCATAAAACATGCATCATACTTTAATTTAAAAACCTAAGCATGATACTAACATGGCGTGGATGATATGATTTTTCAAACATGAATCAAAACTGAAATACTGAAATAAACATGTAAAATTCTAGAACTGAACTTGAAAATCTTTGAATTCAGTGAAAACCACGTAAACAATGATCATGCCATGAATTCAAATAAGAAAAGAAGGGTGTTCTAGAAATCACTTCCACCTTGGGACGCTTTTCTTCAAAAATTTCGGCAGCAATTTCCCCACGTACTAGCGCCCACGAAGATCGCCAACTTAATTCCCCAAATTCGAGAGAAGAACTTCACACACACAAGAAGAGAAGATGGGAGGTGCCAAGAAGAAGGTTTTGAGAAAACAAGATGAGCATTCAACTCTTATTCTTTGGAATGAATGAAATTGGGGCCTAGGGGGGGTTTATATAGATTTTTCAAGGGAAGAAAATAGAAATTTTTGTGTGCTTCTATGAATAAAACACTCTAATTCTACCAAATTTCGTAGTTTCTAATTTTTGGAGTAAAAAGAGTATTTTTCAAAATTTTTTGGATTTTAGAAATATTTTTCGAAATTTAAAAAATATTTTTTGGATATTTTTTCGTATTTTTTATTAATTTTAACGTATTTTCGGAGTCTCGGATCGAGACCGTTAGATAATCCTCGAATCACGCATTCACATCTCAAATTGATAGAGATGCGTGAATCTGGACCGTCCGATTTGCAACGATCACAGCGTTCGGTTCGCGATGGATCGGATTCGTCTATGTGGGCCATCGGATACGCCTCCATCGCAACACTGCATTGCGAACTCATTTTGGCGCGTGCAACGTCGACCGTTAGATTGGGCAGATGAGATATCGGCCGTTGGATCTTTCTCGAGCGCCTCACTGTTCGCGATCACCGAACCACGTATGCACCGTTTGATTTCCTCGATCGTAGTGTTCGTTCGTGATTACTTCAGAGCGCCTCGATCTGGACTGCTGGATGATCCTCGATCACAATGTGCGGTCTGATTTTCCGATCAACGAAACTCTTTCTGTCCGTTTGATATTCCTTGAGTTACGCATGCAGAATTCTAGCTGTTCGATCTGGCTGATTGGGTGCTCTCGTGCGTACGTGCGAACTTGATCTTGGCTGTAGGATGTTAATCCAGATTACAGATCTACGGTTCACAGTATTTTGAGTTTGTTTTTAATTTTTTAACCTTATTTCTCGCTTTCTTTTCAGATTTTTTTCCACATCTGGACCCCAATTGACTTTCTAATCCTGATTTCATTAAAAATTGCACATTTTCTTGTGTTTTTGACCATGATATCCCACTTTATGCATTATAATCATAATTTTTTCTTTCAAAAATCCACTAAATTGATTTTTATTTCTCACTTGGGTAACTAGGCCATGCCAAATTTTCATTTATCAATTTTGTATAACTTTCTAAGTAAAAATAAAAATTTCATATAAAATTTTTCGAGATCTTACAACCTACCCTCCTTATAAAAAATTTCGTCCTCGAAATTTGTACATGTTTAGGTGTTCCTAATGAACAGATGCTGGTACTTGGTCTTCATTTCACTTTCTAGCTCCCAGGTAGCCTCTTCCATCCCGTGATGCTTCCATAATACTTTAACTAAGGGAATATCCTTAGTCCTCAGATTCTGAACCTTGTGATCAAGGATTCTCACCGTTGTTTCCTCGTAGGTAACATCATCCTGAATGTTCACTTCCTCCCAGTGGATGATGTGAGAGGGGTCAGGTTCGTACTTTCTCAACATAGAAACATGGAATACGTTATGAGCTGAAGTTATCTGGCTTGGTAGATCCAACTCATAAGCACATTCTCCGATTCTTCTAAGTATTTCAAAGGGTCCTACAAACCTCAAAGATAACTTCCCTTTGAATCCGAACCTTTTAATACCCTTTTGAGGACTGACTCTCAGTAATGCTTTGTCCCTAACTTGGAACTCTAATGGTCTTCTCCTTTTGTCGGCGTAGCTCTTTTGATGGTTTTATGCAGCAATCACTCTCCTCTATATTAACTTGACTTGGTTGCTCGTTTCTTCCACCATGTCTGGCCCAGTTAATACTTGATCTTCAAGTTCAGCCCAACAGGTAGGTGATCTGCAGGGTCTTCCATAAAGAGCTTCGAATGGAGCCATTTTTATGCTTGCCTAATAACTGTTATTATAGGCAAACTTTGCCAGGTGTAAGTACTTGCTCCAATTCCCCTTGAACTCTAGAACGCAAGCCCTCAACATATCTTCCAAAATCTGGATAACTCTTTCAGACTGACCATTCGTCTGAGGGTGAAAGGCTATATTCATGGTGAGCTTAAGTACCCATCTTCTTCTGTAGACTCTGCCAGAATTGTGAAGTGAAGCGAGAGTCTCTGTCAAACACAATAGACTTGGGTACACCATGCAATTTGACGATTTCTTTCACATAAATTTCTCTCAGCTTGCTGACTTGGTTTGTGGATCTAATTGGCAAGAAGTGGGCCACTTTGGTGAGACGATCCACTATCACCCAAACAGTGTCTTCTCCTTTTTGGTTCCTGGGTAAACAGTTGACGAAGTCCATGGCAATGTTATCCCACTTCTATTCAGGGATTGGGAGTGGTTGTAACATTCCAGAGGGTTTCTGGTGTTCTGTTTTCACTTGTTGACAAGTTAAGCAATTAGAGACATGCTTAGCCATGTCCCACTTCATTCCTCTCCACCAGTAGGTTTTCTTGAGGTTCTGGTACATCTTGTCCCTGCCTGGGTGCATGGTATACTTAGTCTGATGGGCTTCATCAAGTATAATCTACTTACTCGGCCCATTCTGAGGTACACATATCCTTTCCCCGAGCCTTAGGATATTCTCAGCATCTAACCTAAAGTTAGTATGTTTTCCTTGCGTAACTCCTTCAATTAGTTGAGCAAGCCATTTGTCTTACTTTTGTTCATCCCTGATCTGATGTAATAGGTCCGGTTGGCAAGACATATTGTAAAGATAGGCTTCTTTTTCATTAAGGTTTACACCCAACCTAAAATCTTCAATCAACTGCTACATCTGGCCTTTTTCTTCCTCCTGCTTGTTGAGCTTCCTACTCAAAGCATCGAACACCACATTGGCCTTCCTCGGATGGTAGTGTAATTGAAAATCATAGTCTTTCAATAATTCCATCCATCTCCATTGCCTAAGGTTCAACTCCTTCTGGCTGTAGATGTACTTCAAGCTCTTGTGAGCTGAAAATAGCTCAATTTTTTCTCCATAAAGGTAGTGTCTCCAAATCTTCAGGGCAAACACAATGGCCGCTAGCTCTAGGTCATGAGTAGGGTAATTTCTCTTATGGACCTTCAGTTGTCTCGAAGCATAAGCGACTACTTGTCTTTCCTGCGTCAACACTGCTCCAAGCCCACTCAACGAAGCATCAATATAGAGTATATAAGTAACACCAGGAGTTGGGGTGACTAGAACAGGAGTCGTAGTCAATTTCAACTTCAGTTCTTGGAATGACTGTTTACATTTCTCATCCCACTAGAACTTAACTCCTTTTTTAGTCAACTTAGTCATAGGTTCAGCCAACTTGGAAAAATCCTTAATGAACCTTCTGTAGTAGCTTGCCAAGCCCAAGAAACTTCTGATTTCTGTTACTGTCTTGGGTTGCTTCCAGTTCATAACAGCCTCCACTTTCTTTGGATCTACAGAGATTTCTTTTGCTGACACAACGTGGCCAAGGAACTTGACAGTTTCCATCTAGAACTTGCACTTATTGAATTTAGCATATAGCTGGTTCCTTCTGAGAGTTTCCAGCATGATCCTCAAGTGTTCTAGGTGTTCAGTTTCTGACTTAGAGTAGATTAGGATATCATCCACAAACACCACTACAAACTAGTCAAGGTACTGTCTGAACACTAGGTTCATCAAATCCATGAAGGCAGCCAGGGCATTGGTCAAACCAAATGGCATCACGATGAACTCAAAGTGTCCATATCTTGTCCTGAAGGCAGTCTTGTATATGTTAGACTCTCGAATCCTCAGCTGATGATAACCCGACCTACGATCAATTTTAGAGAAATGAGTGGCTCCTTGTAATTGATCAAATAGGTCGTCAATCCTTGGTAAAGGATATTTATTATTTACTGTAACTTGTTTCAACTTCCGGTAGTCGACACAAAGTCGCAAGGAACCATCCTTCTTCTTCACGGATAACACTGGAGCTCCCCAAGGTGATTCACTCGACCTGATGAAACCTTTCTCCCTGAGCTCGTCCAGTTGAGTTTTTAGTTCAATTGGTTCTGGTGGCGCCATCCTATAAGAAGGTATGGCTATAGGGTTGGTTCCAGGGTGAAGTTCGATCTTGAACTCTAACTCTCTAACAGGCGGTAGTCCGGGTAAGTCATCTGGGAAAACATCCCCGTACTCTCTAACTACTGCTAAGTCTTGTATCTTCTTTGGTTCCATAGGCTCTTCTTCCGAGAATTCCTCAA
Organism: Tinospora cordifolia; assembly: GCA_030144865.1. Classification (NCBI taxonomy): domain Eukaryota; kingdom Viridiplantae; phylum Streptophyta; class Magnoliopsida; order Ranunculales; family Menispermaceae; genus Tinospora; species Tinospora cordifolia. The sequence goes on along the minus strand of JAJIYU010003012.1, from coordinate 21,207 downwards.
ACTTTGGGAAAAGATGAAAATAACTCCCTAAAGGTATAGCATTGATTTGGGGGCAAAACAGACATGAAAACACCAAAAAAAAAAAAGGTTTTCATGTGCCCTAGTACGTAATACCCCAACTTTTTTGAATAATTAAAATTTTAAAATTAAATAAAATAATTTAAATAAAGTAAAATAGAGAATTAAAAAGGTTTGTATAGCAACTTCTAAAATAATTACTTACTAATATATGTGTACTTGGAAAACAAGTAAAATAGAGAATTAGAAAGGTTTCTAAAATAAAAATCAACCCAAAAGAATATATTAGCAACTTCTAAAACATTTACTTACTAATTCTTATGCATAGGAAACAAATAAAATGGAAAGGGAAAGAGTTTTAGAAAGGTTTCTAAAGTGAAGACACCTCAAACTTGCCAATTTATGCCCACTAGAACTCTATATAAACCCAAGCATGAAGACTATTTTCTTCATTCCAGTAAAAAGTAGACAAGTTCTTTCTTGCTCTCTTTGCTTCTCTCTTGACATCTTTTTCTTTCTTTAGTTATTTTGAACGATAGTTAGAGTAGTAGTAACAAAGTTCTGCACAAATTTTGTACTAAAAGGAGATTCAATAGAGGAGCTTAAGGATTAAAGCTATTTGAGGTAGAAGTGAATTCTGAATTTTACTTTATTATTTTGATTTCAATAAGATGTTCATGTATAATTATTCTTGAATATGCATGTTCTATGTTGAAATAATCATACATGTCATGCTTAGGTTTGCATGAATAAATATGTATGTTATGTGATGATATGATCTATAGTATGTTGTTACCATGCTCACATGTTAAGTTTCTAAATCATGTTAGTTTATATTCATGAATGTTATGATTTACACTTAACAGAAGGATTAATTAAGATTATAACCACGACTGGCATAGTGTCCCAAAGGAGATCATTGTGGGTGTTCTTAAGATTGGAACGATGGGGTTTGTCCCTAGTTCACACAGGTAAGACCTAAAGTCTTGGATAACAGGTTAGACCCTAAATCCATTGGAAACTAGCATAAAGATTGTCCTTTCCTCCTTTGATATGAATTTTGATAAGAATACTCAGGTTGACCCCTTTTGCTCTTAATTATGACTGTTAAACAAGTAATTGATTAAATCATGCAATGTTTGGAAGTGTTTGACATGTATGTCTTATTTGTTGAAATAATGACTTAAATATGTAGAATGATCTACTAGGCTTTAAGCTCACCTCTTTTTTTTAATCTTTTAGGAAATTGATAAATCAAGTTACATGGGAGTTACTTAGAACATTTTTCTTAGAAATTTTATTTAGATGTAGGGCATGTTGGCCCAAATTTCGTTATTTGAAATTATTTCATTGTAACAAATAATCAAGGGTTTTATACCTTTGGATCAAATTAATAATATTGAATTATTTTTCTTCAAGATATCTTGTTATCTTATTAACAAATGCTATAAGTTAATGTTACTCAGGAAATCCTAGAAACTTGGGATTAAAATTGAAAAAATGAAATAAAGTAAGGTCGGTCCGCTTCCCGACCGAGTGGTTTGGTCCATCAGGAGAGGAGAGGTGTTACAAAGGTGGTATTAGAACCTAGGTGGTAATTGCTGGGCTAGAACAAGATGTTAACTCTGATACCAAAGCTGGTATCAAAGCTCAGTCAGTAGATGTATTGGGCAGAGTTAAAAAGAGTTGACCCATCAGTGAGACCTTTACTCAAAATCAATTTAGATTGCCCTACCTTCTCTTTTGAAATTGAAATTAGTTTGAAAATTTGTTTTTTTCAAAAGAGGTATATGTTTTCAAATGTTTTGTTTGGATACAAAGATTATGAGTTGAGCTGATAGTGGGTAAGTCTTGTTCCTATTAAAAGAAAACATTGAAAGGGAAATAGTTATCATGTTCTAGAAGATCGATTGCTAAGTAGACTTTGATTTCGCTACCCAACTGGAGGTTGTTCCACTAGCTCATACAAGTAGTCAATGTTGAAGAACACACTTATTTTCTACAAGAAAATTAGGAGGTGGTATTTAAGGGAAACAAATTATAGAGTCCAAAGGTAATACCAAAGGTGGTATTGGAAAATCTATAAAGAGACCTTAGGTAGAGACTTGGGTGTTATCAAGGATGACACAATGGATCATAAATGAAAAATTTTAGGACATAGGTTAGAGAGTGAAAACAAGTGAAAATAGAAGGCTTGATTGGTCAGGACACAAGATTAAGAGGATCATGTATCTCTGGTTTCTATCTGGTATGAGACGCATAGAAATTTGGGGGTATGAAGAAATCTTGGACTCGAAGAATGATAGGCCAATTTGGTGAATGATCGATAACTTTGGAAGAGTTTGTTTCCCTATACATGGCTAGTATGGGATAGTTAAGTATAGTGGGGCTTAGGAGACTTTAGTTGTTAAGACATTTGTGAAATTGGTTGGGTGTAGTGAGATTTTTGACTGAAAATTTGTGTCGATGGGCAAGGTGGTGTGGGACACTCAAACTCAGAGGCACAGATGAAAACTTAAAATTTTCCTATGCTAGTGTGAAATTGTATAATTGAATGATTGATCGAATGCATGCCTTACTTGTTTAAATTCATGAAAATATATGTACATATCACATGCATTTTGATTTTGAGACCAAATCTTGTACTCAACAACATTAGAGGCCCTTGAAGCCCTCAAACAGAACTTAGAAGAATAAATTGATGGGTCACTAGATGTAACACCCCGAAATTTTATGAGCCCATACATGTCGCGAGGAAAAATAAAATAAAATTTTATTTTGTAGGAAAGTGAGAATTTAAAATAAAATTACAAAAAAAAATAATAAATAATAAATAAATGAATGTAGGTTTTTAGAATTTATAATGTTTTCGAAAATAATTATAATACGAGCTTCACAAATTATAAATATTTGAAAAAAAAAAAAAATATATATAAAAATATATATATATATATATATATATATAAAATAATGCAAGGTTCGCAAAAAAAATGACAAAAATGAAATATTGGTTGATCTAAATTATTAGTAGATTTAATTTAAGATTGGTTGAAAAAAATAAATAAATAATAAGAATCAAGTGTTGGTTGGTCAAAATATCATTGAGAAACAAAAATTTTGAAATTTTAGATTTTGAGCAAAGAAGCATATGGGAAAATAATAATAATTTAAATTATAAATAAATATTCAAAAACTTGTTTTAAAAAAATTTTAGGACCAAAGTTAAATGAAAAAAATATTATTAATTAAGAATCTGAAATTCCAGATTTTGAGCAAAATGATAAGAAAAAATCAAAAGCAAATAAAAAGAATGTGCTCTAGTTTTTGGCCGAAAAAAATAAAAATAAAAATAAAAATATTTAGAAATTTCTGGTACGTGAGCAAACCAGAATTTTTTGGATTTTGATGGGCGGTAAAGACGTGGCAAAAATCTAGAATGAAGAAGAAACAATGAATAACGACATCTAGGGCATCAATTTGGGCTGCTTTGGACGATCAAAACAGAGGAAGAAGAGGAACGAACCAGCTGTTGCTGGTTTTGAAGATGAAGAACGGTGAGGGTTATGATCTAGGGCTTGATTTCATTTTAATTTGGGGCAAGGAAAAATCATGATTTCCTGTTTTGTGACCAAGCAAATCAGTTTAGGGGTTTTGGTATGTGATGGACGAACAAGAAGATAGAGGAAAAATCTGGTTTTGTTCGTTTGAGTTGGTGCATTCCGCAAAGAGATAGAAGAGTAACGGCTGCGAAAATTCTTCATTTTCTAGTTTCTAGTGGTGAAGCTAGCCGTGAATCACACAAGAAGAGAACGTTGTTGCTGCTATTGTGGTTGCAAATCCGTGAAGAACGAAAAGATGAGCTGATGGACGTGGTTGCAGCTGGCCGTGAGGGAGAAAAACGAAAACAGAGGAAGGAAGAACAACAGCTGGTTTGATTTCTGGATTTTGTATTGCATTCACGGCCGTGATTTTGCTGGTTTGAGGAAATTTGGTTTGAGCTGAAATGGAGAACAAGGAAACAAAGAACAATAAATAGCAAGTAATTTGGGGCTACCGTGAGATGTGTGTGTGTTTGATTCTGGAGCTGTGTGATGAATGAAGACGCTGAAAACCAAAAATTCTGGTTTTGCAGCTAGTGTTGCGTTCTTTGGATGAAGGAGATAAGCTGCTGCCATGGAGGATGAAAAAGGGGTTGTTTGAAGTGGGGTTTTAGCTTGGACGATCAGCAAGAACGTCAAGCTAAAATTTCAGATTTGGAACTTTTGGATCCGAAATTCTACAACCGGTTTGGGGATGAAGATTAGAGACGGAAAAAAAAAAAAAAAAAAAAAAAAATTGGTTGTGTGTTTGTTCGTGCGCGAGGAAGAAAATTTCTGCTAATGTGTTCCGGAATGAAAGAAAATCTTCAACAAAAGAAGGTTCGTCGATAACGTCGTTCATGCGATCAAGACGATGCGAGGTAAATTTTAAACTTATAATTTTAGATAATATGAAATTTTTTTTTTTTTTTTTTTGTGATTTTAGATGCAAAAATAAAAATGAAATTTAAAAATAAAAAAAAAAACCTTTGTAAAATATTTTAGTAGAAGTATTAATTTTAATGGGTACTTAGAAAATAAATATCAAAGCTTCAAAAATTTAAAGTTTTCAATATTAGAAAATCAAATTTTAATTAGAAACAAGATTCAAATAGAAAATATTAAAAATTCTCTTATTCAAATAAAAATTAATTAAATTAATTACAAAAAAATTGGTTTAGAATATTTATTTAATAATTTAAATTAAATGAATTTGATATTAGATTATTTATTAATGATTGAATATAAGGATTAATTGATCTAATAAAGAAATTAGAATAATTGATCTTTTAAATTAGAATTGAAAAAATAATTTTTCAACGCAATAATAGTTTTATTTAATATTAGAAGTTTAAAATTTAATAATTTAATTAATTAAAAATAGGAAAAATAAACCTTTAGAAATTTAAAATCTTTTATAAGAAAAGAATAAAATTTTAGGTCTTGAAACTAAATGTGTAATATTTAGAAGTCTTATTTTGTTCTAATTAATTTAATTATGATATGAATAGATTATTTAAAATTGTGGAGATTTTTAAGTGAGATAGAAACTATATTTTATTTAAAATAAAATTAAATGAACATGTGACAGATTATTTCTGTAGAACCCAAATTCTAGTCTTAGTGTTTTTTAAACTATTCGTTCTGATCTAAATAAAATTTTTCAAAAGTGAATGAAGTACAAAAGCTTGAAAAAATTAATTATTAGAATATTTATTTTTAGATTAAAATTTTAAATTAGTAGAAGTAATATTTTTATAAAATATAACCTTAGGAATTAATTATTAAAGTTTTAATGACAGAACCAGAAATTCGAAGAACTTAGAAATGGTTTTATTTTAATTATATAAAATTATAGAATTTAGAAATAATCTAAAATTAGTTGAAACTGATATCTAGACTATATAGTTATTTTAGAAATTATTTAAGTTTAAAAATAATTTGAGTAAGATTAAATGTGAAATAGGTAATTAGTGAGTCTCATTAATTGTTAAATTACAGATTTTACATTTTGAAGTATCAAACATCTCGAAGGAAAGTAAAGTCGCCCTGAAGATCGGTGAAATCAGGTGGGCATGATTTCCTTACTCATTTGCATTATGTAGATTTGAAATTCGAAACATCTGTTTAAATAGTTCTAGGTTATTAGAATTTTATTATGAAATTGATTGAAATTGCTTGGTGTGCTTGGATGGTAGTGTGATGAATTGTTTCAAGTTGTGCATAATTATTTCATTACATGCTTGAATAGAAAACCATGCATTTAGATTTATTTAATTATGGCACGCATTTAGATTTCATAGTTTCTCATACACTTTATCATCTTAACTTGCATGCATAATGTGATATATTATCTATTGTATTGTGAAATGCTTGGTGTAATTGAACTTGTTTGTGAAACTAAAATAAGACAAAGGATTATTAAAAATCCACGTACCGGTGCGATCGACGAATCTAAAGCGGATCGAGGTGGTATCTCTTATATGCCACCGTTTGAGATCGACGAGCTACAAGGCGGATTGTAGGTATTCTCAACCCTGAGCTATCTGAGACAGCTAGAAGTCTTTGAGTTTCTTTTGTCGTTTCACATTTATTATCGAATAACAAAAATACGGGAATTTGAATTACTTCTACTTCAAGTAGTACCAATTGATGGGGAGAGGCATATGCAGATTGCTACAATTGTTGGTAGCACCATATTAAGGATTCCAAGAGATATCATACTTGTCTGTATTTTTTCTTTCAGATTCGTGCTAGCAAGTACACTCCATCGGATTGTGACTCTAACAGGTAACTGGCTTTGGGCGTTACCTAAGATGTGTTTCTGATTCATATCATAGGGAATACCAAGAGGCATTTCAACCCTCTTCCGGTCTCAGACGTCGACTAAAACCAAATGAATGTTTGATACGCCTAATGTTTGAAAGTATTTGTCATGTTTTGGGTTTTAATCTGTATAATGTGTATGATGTGTAGGAATGATCCACTAGGTTTTCGAGCTCACTCCTATTTTGTTTTTCAGGAACACTTGGACGTAATGTATAGCAGTCTACATCAGAAGACTCGTCCTTTCTATTGGACACCTCATGGGGAGGTCGTCCGAGATAGGAGGCTTTAGAGGTTATATTTTGTTTATTTTACTAAACCGATTTACATATATTTATTTTGGTTTTGGATTTCAATTGTTCATGTTATCAGACAATTTTTTTTATGTTTAACATTTACCTTCTTAATAGAAATGTTGAAGTGATTGTGCTGTGTAATGTGAAATTTATGATTTAAGATTTTCAATTTAAGTTGTTTTTATTTAACACTGATTCTCTAACAATTGAAAACCAGTGAACAAAGTGGAAACTAATTTTGATCTCTTATTTTACGAGAAATGTATTTTTATGAGGACCATTTATCAAGACGTGAATTTGAAGAAAAAAATTTGACAAAAGAAAAATTTTAAGTAACATCTTGATTTTCAACGGACGACGAACCACACGTGAGGTAACACGTGACAGGAGGTCCGGTTGAAAATTGGGGTGTTACACTAAACAAAATTGAGAATGTAGAAACATGAATCTAAATTCATGATAACATGAACGAAACAAAAAGTTGGAGAGAATCGTCACAACAAACTACTAAGGATGGGGTGACCATTTTCTCAAGTCTGAAAAGTGTTTTGTATCTCGAGGATAAAGGAAGACAGGTTGTGTACGCAAGATTATAATTCTCTCTAAAACTTATTGATGTGATTCCTCAGCAACACTAAATCTGCTGCATCTGACGAAACTGAACCACAAGGACAGGAGGCACAGACTGGTGCTGCTGAGGCTTAGATTGAGAATATGTTGACTCTTGAGTTGTTAACAGAGATTACTAGGAGAGTTATAGAGCAAATTATGTGGGCACTACCTCAAATGTTGCCACAAGCAGCATTGTAGTCGTAGATACAAGAGCAGATTTCGATGCAGCAGCTGGTGCCCTTACCTGAGTTTCTGGTTCGTTAGAGGGCACGGGATGGCATGGAAGATAAAGAACAAAAAGACATGTTGATGGAGTTGCAAAAACTCCACCCATCTCAATTTGATGGCACATCTAACTGCGTGTTGGTAGACCAGTGGTACTAGGAGCTTGAGAAGGTTTTGGATGTGCTAAGGGCAACGGGTCCTCGTAAAATTGCGTCGGCTACCCATCAGTTTCAGGGATTGGCTAAGATTTAATGGAGGTTAGTGGAGGATGTTGAGGATCAACTGAGATTGAGGCATTTTCCCTTCTCTCTAAGGGATAAAGCATGGACATGGCTACAAAAACTCTCTTATCGGATAGCATCACCACTTGGGAAGAGATGGATTAGAAGTTTCTACAAAAGTATTCACTCCAGCAAAAGTGCATCAACTTTAGGGTGAGATAAGCTCGTTCAAGCAATCAAAATGTGAGTATCGATATGAAGCCTGGGAGAGATTCAAGGATTTGCTAAGAAGATGCCCGCAGCATGGTTATCTCCTATGGCTACAAGTGCAAATGTTCTACATTGGTTTAACTCTACCAACTAGAGCCTTTGAAGATTTAGCAGTTGTTGGGTCCTTGATGGGGAAGTCCACAATCGAGGCCACATAGCTTATTGAAGAAATGGCAGCCAATGCCTATGGACATTGAACAAAAACAAGGTCAATAAAAAAGGGTTGGCATACATGAGGTTGATGAGATTACAGCTTTACAAGCACAGATAGCCTCCATGACTCACAGGTTAAATTTGTGGGATGAGAAACTCGAAAGTAGCCAGTTTCAGCCACAACAAACTCAATCCATCCTTGCCATAACTTAAGAAAATAAAGTTTCCTTTATAGAGGAGGGCTCTATAGAGTAGATGAGCATGTTAACCGCTTTAACAACTATCAAGGGCAATAACAAGGGAATTAGATTCCTATGTATTACCATCCTGGAATCAAAAACCATGAAAATTTTTCTTATGCCAACATAGAAATGTCCAGCAAGCCCCACCAGGTTTTGTTTCACAGCAAAGCATGCATGAAAAGAAGTTGTCATTGGAGGAAAAATTGGATGAAATGATGAACACGTAGGTACCCAGTTCTTTGAAGAATTGACTAGTCAACTAGATAAGAATGACAGTAGAATCTTAGGATTGGAAGTCCAAATGGAAAATGTCAATGCAATTGTGAAAAGTCTTGAGACTCAAGTGAGACAATTAGCTCAAGCATTCACCGGTCAACAGTGGGGGTCCTTTCCTAGCGATATCCAAGTAAACTCGAAGGAGAGCTACAATGCTACATTTACTAGAAGCGAGAGGGAAATCCAGAGTCCATCATTTCCCTCTAGTTTTTCTATGCTAGCGTATGAGTCTAATAATTCCAAAGGGATCGTTCTTAAAGAGCCAACTAATACAGTTCCCACAAATAGGGAAAACAAAAAAGGGAATATTTCCTAAGATTACTATCAACGGCAACAAACATCTTGAGTCTCCTTTGTTGCCCTTTCCGTAGCTATTCCATAAAAGGAAAATAGATGAGCATTTTGCTAAATTCTTGGATATGTTTAAAAAGATTCACATCAACATTCCATTTGTAGAAACACTACAACAAATGTTGAATTACACTAAATTCATGAAAGAAGTCATGGTCAAGAAATGCAAACTTAAATATCACTAAACAGTGAGGCTCTCAAAGGAATGTAGAGCCATACTTCAGAGGAAGTTGCCACAGAAGTTGAAAGATCTAGGGAGTTTTATTGTTCCTTGTAATATAGGCACAACCTTAGCTAAAAAGACTCTTTTTGATACCCCAAAAATTTTATAGAGTTTTGGGTAAATTTAAATAAAAATAATTTAAGTATAATAGACCTTGGAAAACTTATGAAAACATGGTTTAAGATATGTTTAATCAATGTACAAAAGAATCGACAAACCAAAATGAAGCACGAAATTCCGCATAGTAACTGTCTATTGGTTACTGCGGTCATTCATTAAAATTTTGTCATAATTACACTGAAACCCAAAAAAAATCAAAATCACAACGTTCTAGTTACCGTAGGGTTCAAGTTACCGCAGTAATCCTTCGAGTTACCGCAGTAATACGTGAATTATATAAGTATAAACAGTGCGCTAAAAAACCCTAATCGTCATTGTAATCCCAAGAACCGATACTAGCCACCAACAATTGAATTTCTTTCCCTTCCCTACCATTCTTGATTGATTTTTATTCATTCAAACCCTTCTCCATTAGTTCTCAAAGCCTATATTTGTGAAGAACAACCCCAACAAGAAGGAAAATTAGTTGAGGTGTTGTTTAAATCATTGTGCTCAGGTAAAATCACAAAACCCACTTAAAATCTTGAGCTCTTATCATTATAAATCATTTTCCTAAGTGTAAACATGTTTTTCTTTGAAGCCTAAGTGATTCGAGGGTTTGCAACCCTTGTTTTGGTGAGAAACGAAGAGGAAACATGAAGAGACCTAAGGTAAAGACTTCTTTTAGTTTGATGTGTGCTTTAAGCTTATTGTGCATGTATTTGAGTATTAAACACATGGAAAAAGTATGAGCAAGATAATGCACACGAAAGCATTGAACGCACGAACCCGCTGATTACCGCAGTAACTAACTGCTGACCGCGATAATCAAAGGAAAAAAATGGTGGAATGTGTACACCTTAGGATATCAATGTTATTGAACCATTACATTATGATTTAAGAGACCTTGGGAATGTTTCAAAGTCATGTAACGTGGTTTTGAATCTCGTAGATTGAAAGACAAGGCTAATACATTGTGAAACAAAGGCCCAAGGGAATGAGATCTAAAGGTAGAAGTGATTAACTTACTCCTTAATATTATTTGAATTTTAATGATGAATATATGATGTTTACATTGTTTGAATGCCTTGAAGCATGCTAGGATGTTGATTAAATGATTTGTGAGAAACATGAATATATGAATGCTAGACTAAAATAAGTTATATGTCCATGTTCGATGTTTACATGCTTTTATGCTTCAATGAAATGATTGTTACCTTGTCATGTTTTAAAAATGGTCAACACGATTGCATCGTTGTACAATGATGCTTTATACATAATGAAATGTTTGTTAATACACAAACAAAGATAAATTTAGAGTTGAACCACGTACCGTCGCAGTGGTCCATGGGGGATCACTAGGGTGTTCTCGCGATAAGGAACGATGGGTTTGCCCCTAGTTCTCGATAATAGAGCTATAAGTGTTACCCTAATTTTTAGGTGATGGAGCGATGGTTGCGACCCTAGTTCTTGGATTGGGTGACGGGTGTACCCCTATCCCATTGGAATTTGTTACATAGTGCATTTTTCTCAACTTTTTTAATATGATGATAATGAGAAAACACCAGGGTTAGACCTGTCGATCTAATTAACGACTATTGATAACTAAATGTTTGAAACGCCTAATAAATGATAAGTGTTTGCATGTTCAATGTTTGATTTAAATAATGCTATTGATGTACTGTGTATGATCCACTAGGCTCTTGAGCTCACCCTACATCTTCATTTCAGGTGATCTTTGAGATACTCTAAGTTTCAACACGAATGGGTGTCGTTTTGATAGTCACAGACTCATTGGGAAGGTTGTGATTAGAGTTGATTTAAATTTTTGCTGACGAACATTAGTTGAACTGGGCAAATGACCCCTTTTATTACATTATGTTTTCACAAAGTTGGTATTGGGCCACATGGGCTTGTTTACATACTATTATGTTAACATTTGATGTCTAGTCGTAGTCGGTTTAATCCATGAGTTTTTATAAGAATTACCATGTTTTATTTATGTGGCATTTTCTCTTAGTATGCCCAAGAGATTGATGAATCAATTGTGTGAGATCTAGTGTGCCCAGAAAATGTTTAATGAGAAATGAATGCGAGAAAAGTAACGTCTTGGTTCTTGGTAGATGATATTTGTACCAACATTTAATGGTGTGTATCTAATGCGTGACATACGTGACAAGAATGAAGGACTAAGAACTGGGGTGTTACACACTTTCAGTGTACTAATGGTTAAATAATATACGAAAGAGGAACTCACATTGAGATAGAATGATGACCAAGTCATCTTCGACATACATCAACCTTTAAAGTTGTTTATTGAAGAACATGTGTAACACCCCGACCCCCGAATCCCATCACATACACTGTTGACTGGGCATCTTCATTTCTCGCCTTGAGACAAAATCATGCGGTCACTCCTACTTTCACTATCCAGAAATCGGCATGTTATTTTTATTTTCTTTCCTTTCTCACACAATCCCATTAAAATATCAGAGTAGGAAGACATTAAAATACCATAATTCAGATAGCATGTCAAAATCAATAACATGATCAAACTCATAAAGAAATACAATACTATGGCCCCATAGCCTAAGTTCAAAGAGTCACTAAACCAACACTTTGCCCCATGGCCGAAGTCAATGAATAAACCAACATAATTTAAATGTGGGTTTCGTGCCCTACAACTGTAAACAAAAGTAAACTGCTACTCATATACAACCCCAATATTGGATTGTATCAAACTCCTCCAATAGTTTTCAATTACTTGCCTGCAAGCAAATATCTTTAGTGATTACCTAAAAAATAGATTAGTGGGGGTGAGCTCAAGAGCCTAGTGGATCTTACACAAAACATCTCGAGCATTATAATAGTCAAAATACAAATATACAAGCACTTATAATACATTAAACATTTTAATGATTTTATTATTTTAGTTAACGTTAAGACCGAACGAATTTCTTCCTCAGATTCTAGCTTAGGTTCGAAATATTCAATGTAACACTTGAAGGCCCGTTACACACCTGAAACCCTATCTCGGGGTTGATATCTCACTCGATCATCAAATCAAGGAGTAAAATCTCACTTAGACTCATAATCACATTTCAATCGAAGACCCGCCTAGGGCTAGGAATACCCACAATGATGTTGAACCTGACCGTAGTATCTTCATCACCATGCTAGTACATGGTTCATTCATTTAATCATCTTAAATTAGTGATTACTAGCATTTCCACAATTTCAATATCCAATATATATGGCAAAGGATATAAATAAATAATTACTCATGCTTATAGTCACATCAGACATTTTACTTCTTACATTGCATGCATAGTTGATTTCTTAAGTATGCATGCATTTTAGCCCAAAAAAAGACAGAGAAGAGTACTGGTTACCGTGGTACACTACGACGGTAACCAGGAGAGTGTTTGTGCATAATTAAGTTATTACGGTGCATTACCATTGTAACCAGAATAGGTATTTTTGCAATTTTTATAGTATCGCAGTAACCAACAATTATTCTCGACATTACCACGGTAGTTTACCGGGGTAATGGCGCACAAGTTCAAAAAAAAAAGTGGATTGCAAATCAATCATTGGTTTTGAATGTCAATCGGTGGAATTGCTAATAAAGAATAATCAAAGAAGATGTCATTTATAGCGTATGTGAAATTTGTAAAGAATGAACTTTGTAGGCTTTGTGCATCTATTAATGTGTGCTCTAACATTTAGAAAATGACTAATAAAATGCTTTCTTATCTTCTTCCATGGAGAAGATCATAGGGCCGAACCAGGTCACATTCTTTTGTCCTTTATTAAAAATATCACATTCTTTTTTTGCAAGATTGCAATATCCTAAAATTTTGTACTAAATGAAATAAAATGATAAATGAAGTCCAATTCATTTCTAAAATTAATTGAAAAGTTTACATTTGCTCAAAAAAAAAACTCTAAGGGAGTGAAATTTAAGAGAAGGAACGAAATAAAATGAATTTAACTCCTCAAATGGCTTAGGCATCAAAAATTTATTTCATTTGCTTAATTAAGAGTTCATTTACTTGGTATACATCAAAGGAATCTAAATTAGGAAAGAAAATGGGAAAAAAACTTATCCAATTGAAAGTTATGAATTTTTATTGAATTTATGTGAACTCAAAAATGTGTGTTAAGGGCCTAAAATCCTAGCAAAATGAGAGACATGAATTTATTTTAAAATTCATGTGGACCCAAAATATGTAACCACCCCTAAGCATATGCAAATTACATGGGTAAGCATACTTTGATCATGTACACCACAATCTATATACACAAGTAAACCGTCCATACTTGTTTAAAAACCCAAAAAGAATGATCTCATGTATACACAACAAATGATCATGTGCACCCAAGCTATGTGCGCACAAAAAAGTCCCATGCTCACAAACCCTAACCCTAGTCGTCACCTCTTATGTTCATTAAGTGGAATAGAAAGTCTTTGAGAAATGAACTTGCCAAAACGTCACAAACAAAGAAGAAACAAAAATAAAAAATGGAAAGTTTATGTGCCCACACCAAACCGCCAAAATCAAGAAGATTTCCACGCAAATTGGCCATTATGCCCTCAATTGGTGCAACAACCCTAAAGAGAACCAAATTGAAACATTTAGATCATGATCTAGTATCCATCAAGAATGATGTTGTTGTACACACTAGTTTCCTTACAATATTTTTAGATGACTTCCAAGAGAAGAAGAAATAAGAAAGTCTCCTAAACATGCATACTTGACGCCCAAGTATGGATAAGATAGGAAAGATCATCGATACACTTGCTAAATTGAATTAAGAAGTTACTATAATCTTATATGGGATGTCTAAATGAGATTAGAATACAATCTAAACCTTGATTTGTGCACACACATACTTAGGAAACCAAATGGGGATCATATCCTGTGAATGAGAAACCCTAATCTTCAAACTTGTCAAACCGTGCACACCTTGGATTGTTGGAAAGATGCAAATGCCAAACTATCCCCTTGTGTGTTTGAAAAGAATCTCTTGTGTGTGCGTGTTGTCCAAACCGTCCCCTTGATCTTGAAACTCTATATAAAGGTCCCCCTATGCTCAGTCCCTCTTGGTTTTTCTAGCCCTCTTCTTGGCAACCCTTATGTTCTTGAGTGTTTCAAAGTGAGAAGTATAGTTTATTCAATATTCTTGAGTGTGCTTGGAGTGCTAAACGTTTGGGAGAAGCAAACCTCTGCTGAATTTTCTACAAAGTAGCACCTAAGGTGGATGGGATTTCTTGAACTTCTACTTTTGTAATACCCTAGAATTTTGTCAAATAATTTAAAATAAATAAAATAAGTTAAGTGAATTAATTTCAAAGATTTTTAAAAAAAAATTGGTACAAATTGTGGGTTGACACATGAAAAATAAAATATATTGGAGATATAATAAAGAATTAGGCAATAAAAAGTATATATACACATATAGGTTAATAAATAATAAAAAGTAGAATTAATTATAAAATTTAAGAAGTTGCTTAAGAAATAAATAAATAAAAATAAAGTATATATACACATATAGGTTAATATGTGTATGAATAAGATGTGTATTAGCACAATAAATGTTAATACTACATATTATGGGAATATATACATAGAAAATTTATATAATTAAATAAAAATATAGTGTACATGTATTTATTAAAAATAAATAAAGCATTATGTAAATATTAGTGTATAATTATATAAATTATTATCTGAAAATGAAATATGAAATAAATAAAAATATAAAAAAATGAAAAATGTAAATTATTTAATTATTAGCATTAAAAAATATTAAGAAAATAGAAAAATATCAAATAAATGTAATATTAAATAATTAGAAAGGGAAAGACATTAGCAAATCATCAAAATAGAAAGGAATATAAAAGAAAATCAAGTTTTGATCAATTAGGAAGTGTTTAATTGGCAAAATTTCGGATAATAGCCACTTAAAATAGTGATTTTGGTATTAGAAACACGATCTAACAGCCAAAAACGTATAATCCATCCGATCCAAGATCCAACGGCCAAGATCAAGACCTTATCGAACACCTGGATGCATGAATCATCAAGATCGGACGGCTCACGATCAATCTCTTCAATCCAACGGTCCAAATCACAGGCGCAAATCGTAATCGTGAAATCGGACCGCACACCGTGTTCAAGGCAGATCGGACGGACCAGATCAGACACGCGTTCAGAAATTGCGAAAGAATGCGTCAATCGAGAAAAATCTAACGGGCCACAGTCGATCAAACCAGATCAAACGGTCCAGACTGTTTTCGATAATCGCAAACACGATCCGCACTCTATATTCGAGGATCATCCGATGGCCCTGATGAAGTTAGTTGATCACGATCAAGATCCGTACGCAGCATCCAAGGATCATCCGATGGTCCAGAAAGTCGTGTTCCTTCGATCGCGAATAGATTGATGCGCTCGAGGATGATCCAACAGCCCGAATCAAGCCCGCCCCATCAAAAAATCTGAAAATTGGTTTCTAAATTCCCAAAAATTTCCAAAAAATTTCCTTTTAATCTCCTATGCTGGGGGGGCACGAAATTTTGAAGAAATGGTAAGTTTCCCACAAGATGACACCCCACACTTTCCATTCTCCACTTTTTTGAACTCTATATAAATACCTCTCATGCTCACAATTCATCTCATCTCAATTAAAGAGCATACTAGTCCCTCTTGAATCTCTCTAGCCTTCTTCTTGGCAATCCCCTTAGTTCTTGAGGGATCTTGAACTATTCTTGAGTGTTCTTAAGTGTTCTTAAGAGTTTTTGAGTGTTTGGAAGACTTGAAGCAACGGAATTCTGTCGGATTTCAGAGACGTGCAGAAGAGACGTATTTAAGATAGAAGTGACTTCTACCTTCTACTTCTTTATTTTAATTTGAATAAGTATTGCATGTGTGATGATGATTTGAAGATGATTGATTCAATGTATGTTTTAATATGCATGTTTTATTTATTTGATGTGCCATGAACATACATATTATGCATGTTTAGAAATTAAGAATATTGACGCATATTATACATGAATTTTACCATGAATAAATATTTATTGATTCATGTTTCGTATATGTTGCATCTATGGTTTAATCCGATATTGTGTGTTTTATCACTAAGAAAAGATTAAATAATGATTTAATCCACGTACCGGCGCGATGATAGGCGCGGGGACAGACATCATCGTGTGTTTTCCACCCCCCCCCCCCCCCCGACCCAGCTTGCCGGTTTACGTTTGATGAATTTGAACTGGGTTTCCAAGAGTGATCTCACTTGATAGATATGGGGTTTGAGTTTCCAAAAGTGATTCTCTCTCCCAACGATGTGGAACACAGAGATTAACATCTTTTGGTCTGAATGTCAACCATAAACAAGAAATTGTTTGAATCGACTAATGTACAAAAGTTTTTAATATGCTTGGTTTGTTTGAATTGAAATAATGAATTAAATGTTAAAAAGATCCACTGAGCTATGTGTTCACCCCTTCCTTCTATTTTTCAGGTTATTGAATCACATGACCATGAATATGAGTTAGGCTCTTTTTGTTTAAAAGTTTTTAATTTCTATGTAAGGGCATGTTGCCCAAGTTTTAAGACTTCCACTGTAATATTTTTTAAAAAAATCAAATTATGTACTCAATTTTATTTAATTAATTGAGTTTATGAATTTCAGTTATTTCTTTTACTATTGCCTTATTAAATTCTTAAGTTTAAGTTATGTTCTGTTAAATACAATCAAAGCATGAAATAATTGAAATAGAAAGTCAAGTGTGTATCACTTTTAAAGTAACACCGGCCCGGCCCGCCATTTGGTTTAGCCCACTGTCAAGAGAACGGTGGCCCTGTCCAATGCTTAAAGATACGGGGGTTGGGGTGTTACAACTTTACTAGTTTAGATTAATGGCATGCTCATACTTGTTTTAATATCAGTTTATCATGCATACTTTCATATTTCAGTTTCATTATTCATGATTTAAAATTCAATTTTAGCATGAATGCATGTTTAAGCATTCATGAGATCATGTCATGTCTAGTTCCATGCTTAAGTTACTTTAAAAATATGATACATGTTATGTGATGTTTCCATGCTTTTAAATGTTTATATGTTGAATTTTATTCCTCTTATGTATGATTCATGAATGTGAGATTTAATTGTAAAAACTTGAAATTTTATAACCATGTATTGTCAAAGTGATCCAAAGGGAACTATAAGTGTTCTTTACATGCACTTTATATGGGTCTCATTATTGTGTGTAGATGTATACAACCCAAAATATTTGAATTATGGACATGAGATCCTAATCCAATGGAATGTGACAAGATGAATTGTCTTTCCATCCAAAAGTGAGGTATTTTGATAAGAACACCAATGGATTGGACCCCCTTTCAATCTAACATACAACCATACACAAGAAATTGTTTGAATCGCTTAATGTATGCAAGTGTTTGAAATTGATTGTGTTATTAATATGAATTAGTAACTTAGTTGTTTTTAAAATGATCCACTCGGTTATATGCTCACCTTTCCTTTCTTATCTTTTTAGGAAATTGAACAAATGATGAAACATGCTTGAAATTTAGAATGTCTAGTTTTAGAAAGTTTCTATTTTCTATTTAGATGTAAGGACTTGTAGTCCAAATTTTGAATATTAAAAATGTAAGACTTCCGCTAAATTTAAGTTTTTAATTTGGAGTTAAATACTCTTTCTTTTAGTGTTTTTAATTGAAGTTATGTACTTGTTTCTATTTTGTTAAATCAATAAAGATTTCAAAAGTTTTCTTTTATCTCTTGTGCAAATTGCCTTAATATATATTACTTAAATAAATAAGGCTTAGGATAAAAGAACTAGAATGTCAAGTTGTGTATTTATAAATGTAATACTGGCCCAGCCCGCCTTGTGGTCAAGTCCAACTGAAAGTCTCGGGGGTCGAGGTGTTACAAGGATGTTCTGAATATATTAGGTATGACACTAAATTTTTAAGGCTATACTAGGTTTGCTTAGCGGTTACTCCAGACTTGCAAGATGTGTTGGATTTGTTGAGCCGGGGGAGGGGGGGTGTTGGGGGGTTTTAAATGCATACATGCATGATGCCAATTAGTTGATACATATGTTATATAACGAATATACATGATATATGGATTTACTTGATGCTTTAATTGCATCTTTGGAATTTTATGCATATATAGTATTTTGGACATATATTGATTGTGCATGACTACTACTCATTAGGCCACGTAAAACTTTGTACTCACTCTTCTAACTATTTTAGGTTCATCGAAAAAGGATAAAGGAAAAACCATAATAATCGACTAAGGATTGCAGACTGTCTTCCATTTTATTTCACTATGTTAAGTAGGTCATTTTGTTGTTTGACCTACATGTTTATTTTGAAAAATGTCTTGTAGCAACCTTAAATGGTATTATTTATAATCAATTTAAATGTTATGAATTAATAAACATGTGAATCGTTTATGTGTGTATACTTGATTTATAGTCGACTAAATGGATAAGCTTAACAACAATTTAGCAAGTCTACCAATTGAAGATGACTCGTTATATGTTATTATACCAGTCGGGCGGCCTTATGTGAAGAGTCCAGACATTTATAGTAAACAAACAAATAAATTTTTTTAAAAAATTATGAGCTAGATTTTTTTTTTTTTCAAAAATTGTTCACAACCTCTACACATTCATTTCATTTACCTGCAGGGTAGCACCTATATAACTAATGTATATACTACAACTCCCCTCATATAATTGTTGACTGGAAGAGTGTTATCTATCTTATAGCAAGAATAGTCATTTCAATATTTTCAAACGCACAAATGCAAGGACTTTGTGTACTCCATTTTTTAGTATTGTCATTAATTTGTTTTAAAGATTCCAAAGATACGTATGAATTATATAATATTTAAATTACAAGTATATCGAAAACTTTTAAAAACGATTAATGCTAATATCAAAAACTTTCGTATTATATTAGAAAAACACCCTTGACGCATTCATTATCAAAAAAATGTTGTCCAACGACAATTCAACAGCATTAACCGTGGGTGGGAAGGGGGTTAGCTAGGGTAGGACAGTTGAGCCACCTTCTTAAAAGGATATTGTGCTTTCATGGGTCCCCCTGATGCAGAGTTTCGGTCAATTTTAGCTGACTATTTAAATTTCTTTCATGAAACCAAAAGTCGAGTCTACTGTTTGTGGACTGTTCCTAATCTTCCACTCTTGCTTCATTTTATTTGTCTTCTTTCTTTAAAGTGTGTTGAGTTGTTTTCTCTTTACCAGGTCATGCTTGACTCCAGTGGCATTGAAGGGGCAAGTTGCCCATACCCATCTCATATATATATATATATATATATATATATTGGTGCTATAACTGTCCACATAATTATAACTTTTGTAGATAAACTATCATTTTTCTGACTTATTATTTTATT
Source organism: Tinospora cordifolia (assembly GCA_030144865.1). NCBI lineage: Eukaryota > Viridiplantae > Streptophyta > Magnoliopsida > Ranunculales > Menispermaceae > Tinospora > Tinospora cordifolia. The sequence goes on along the minus strand of JAJIYU010003012.1, from coordinate 1,344 downwards.
TGCTGTTATAATTGTTTCTTATAACTTGTGAGATACGATTGAAAACATATATAACTTTGATTAATTTTTCTCATTATTATTTGTTTTAATTACTTCATACATGGTAGGGTTTTTAACTTATTTATAATAACTGGTGCCCACTGTCAAGCAATACAGTTTGAACTTTATCTTAAAATTATTATATTTGAACTTTCTTACCATTACTATTTCAAAAATAGTCATGATTTAAAGTATAGTTAGACACACACAAACATTAAATAAATATTTGTTACATAAATCAATTTATTTTTACCTATAATTATAGTACATCCATATCCCACATGAAACATTATCACAATGACCATAGACAGATACCCACAGGTCACTTGTCCCTTAAATAGACTGTTATCTCTTTAACATTATTTTATATATGCCATACTTCACAAACTCAAGATCATAAAATATAAATAATAGATGAACATTATCAAATATTGTGCACGATGACCCAGTCTCAACACAAATCATTCATGTCTTCATAACTTGCATACTCTATTTCATGTGTGCATTTATTCATGCTTTCATGACAATATGTATCCTATATTTTTTGTTCATTCTATTTTATACAACTATAGCAACGTATATGTTATGAGTCATGCATGTACACTAAATCCATCATGGTCTTATGCACAATGCAAGATAGCTTGCGGTATTTCAATTAATCATAAATCTAGTCCTCATATTAACAAAATAATACTAGTTAACAACTTATTTCAACACTTAATAAATATCTTAAAATAAAATTAGAATTGAAATTATTATAATTGTGATCTTATGTATCATTTTCCTTCCGACTGTTTATGTCTTGAAGTATTTAAAAAATAAGTTTATTAATTTTCTTTGGTATGTTTGATCTCGTGTCATATTTGCCTTCCATGACCCTTTTGAGGTACAAAGTGAGTTGGAGCTGAAAATAATTTTAGGGTTTTAATGCCCAAATATGTCAAACATGTAGTTAAGGAAAATATGTAATAAATTCATATCACAAAAGCTACATCCTTTCAAAAACGACATAAAATATATAAATTTCAAAAAGAAGGGAAGATTAAAAAAAAAAAGATAAAAACCTAAAACATTAAACCCGAGCAAGAAAAAACATATACCTATGGTCTGCTCTACTCAGCTTGAAGAATGATATATATAAAAAAGTTAAGGGTGTCATATAAGGCAAGTGCATATCCAGACTAGCAGCGACATTTAGGGGTGTTCGTGGGTTGGTTCGGTTCGGGTTAGGAGCAAACCCGCAACCCAACCCAAACAGTTCGGGTTGGCAAATATAAAACCCAACCCAAACCAATCTATATCAAA
>JAJIYU010003011.1:0-28083 GCA_030144865.1 Tinospora cordifolia | reverse complement strand
TTAAGTAGAACGCGAGCAGGCAACAGAACCAACGGCTCGTTGGTGATATCTTTCCCATTATTATAAATACTGGAGAACTGCTTTCAAATCATATGTAACATTTTGTTCAAGCATGGCCTGTCAATCCAGCCTTAATTAATATATGCATGGACCCGTAATTTACGGATATGTATGCATGGCTATCCATGTGTGAATGTGACCTAAACATTTTTTCTTACAAGTATTTTTACATAATTCACGGGGCATACAACTATGAACAACGAGTTAGTAATTAATAGTAGACACATGAAATATTGCGTTTCCTGCAAGTCTATTACACTGATAAAGTCCGTGAAGACTGTTTATAAACTAGTCAGGCATTCATATCTACCTTTAGATGGATTATTAGTTCAAATATAATTAAACTATTTGATCCCAAAAGAAAATTGAAGGTAATTATTTATCAATAACATGAGTCGGTTGCTTGCTCTATTTTACTGAGTAATATTATTTACATTTATGCATATGATCAGTTACATTCCATAATACTCACTACTATAAATTATTTATAATTAATATTCATTTATTCAATAGTTTTGACTTTTGTAATTGCAAAAAAAAAAAAAAAAAAAGTGCATTAGTTAAACAAGTACTTTTGTTATGTACAGTGCTAAATCAATGGCTGCAATCCTGTATTTTAACAATTACAACCTTTAGAATAATTAAATAAACAGATAAACATTTCAAAAGTGTAACATCAATTCAAGAGTATTGCAATTACTCTTTCTAGTAATTTTTTCCCCTTATACATGCATATATAGTTATTTATTTATTATTTTTTGGTAAAGATGAACAAACAGAAAAGGGCCATGGTTAGGCAAGTCCCTTCCGTGCAAAAAGCAGTAGAATACCCACTTCAATGATGAGATTGGAATGAGTAAGACACATTTAGGGTATATTTGGTAACTCTACTTCTTAAATATTGAATACTCATTTATTAAGACTTTTTAGGGTAGAACTTATTTAAAAATGAGTGTTTAATAGTAATTGATAATACTTATTTTGACACTAAATTTATTATCTTATAATTGAGCATTATCATATTTTAAGGCTCATTATTTAGTAATTAATTATAAAATATATTTAACTTCTTTTATATAAATTCATATATTTTCAACGAGGTTAATATATCAATATTAAGTCACATGCATTACATAAATTAATTACTCATTACGCGATATTATTTCAATTGTAGAAATGTAGATGATGAAAAATTAATGACAATAGAGCATGTGAGCTTAGGAGCCTCGAGATCATCAATATTTGCTAAGGCATCACCCCACTTAGCTTCATGACACTTGGCGCTATCTCATTCATCCATCATTAAAGTGAAGATCTTGTAATCTCAAGAAACATCAATGGTCAAGATAGAATTGGAGGAAGCTCAAGACATATGAAGACATCTTCATCATCCACCTTTTCCTTGTTGTGGATCCCGAGAATAATTTAATGGATAAGTTCAAATTTATGAGAGAACCAATATTGATAGTGACTAGTCAAGTAATATTCCCAAAAACCCACATGACACATTTTCCCTATTAGCTTAGTCCTAGCCCATCTTGTTTCTCTTTTTTCATATAATCATCATTAGGGAAAGTCTCTCTTACACACCATCATTGTCCTTCACTTACATTGGTCACCCTTCCCCATACTTGTTACCATGCATAGTCATATAGTACCTTTCATTTGAATTTCTCACCATCTTACATAAGAAGGGTAAGTAGAATATGGGCTACTTGTATCATTCATCTACATCACCTTTAGACCATCTCCTATTGGTCTATCATCTCCTTGGAATATCTATATAAACCCCTCAAATCTACACTTGAGGAGCATCTCATTTTTCATTTTCTCCCTTGATCACATTGGAGCTTTTCCTACTTTTCATTTTTCCATTCTTCATTTCTTTTATTTTTACTTTTCATTAGCCTCCGAGTTCATGGAAGGCTAAGTCTTTTGTTGGGGCTAAGAGGAAACCCTTTCTACTCTTCTCTTGGGAATTCTTGGGTAATACTTCTATTTTACTTGACATGTGTTCTCTTATACTTTTGTTAGGTTTTGTATTAAACTTCATACATTATATCATGTATTTTGTGTAGTTGATTTTGTAAAATCTAATGAAAGATTGTGGTATTTCATTTTTATCTTAATGTGACATTTTTGTAGTTTTCTTTAATGTGTCATATCATGTATTTCACATATTTAGAATTCACATTTTGCATTCACACATATTAAAATTTTAATTCTACTTTGTTTTTTATTATAAATACATCTTTTGGGAGAACACTACTTTTTAATACATTCGAGCTTAAAGATTCATTATTGTGGGCAGAAAAATTCTTTAGTTATTTCTATCCCTAATTAATTTACTCAAGAAGGACTAAGAGAGGAAATGATTGGGCCTACTCTAATGCCCTAACTCTTCTATCTAATTGTTACTCTTACATTATCAAAATATTATCATTATCTCATCTCATTCTCATTTTTTCTTATTTTATTATATGTAACAAAACTTAGTTTTAAAAATTTATCCTAATCCTTGTAATTCGACTTTGAGTCTCCCCAAGTTTATTATTTGTTGAATATACTATACTATTTTTCCTAGTTACACTTATAATTTGTTACATTATTTGCTTTATGTCTAGGGTTAATTTATATTACATATTATTACTTTATCATCTAAAGAATGCATTTTTGCATCTCTTTATCTATTTAAAAGTGTGCACATAAAGTAAGCAACAGTAATAACTTAAAAGTTCTTATTTAAAAGTAGAGTATTTGATAAGCAACTTTAATATACTCTTATTTATCTCTTATTACAAGGGTTATTTATGATATTTGTATAAAAATATTATTTTTATATAAAAATTTATTAAGAAATTTAATTGTACCATAAAATAGATCATATCTTTTCAATTTTCTCTCTTTTTGAAAAATTTGAATGTTAGCATAATTTTTACATTTTATTTATAACATGAGTTCATGAGGTGTTTGTTAAAAATATAATTGTACTACAAAATAAAATTATTAATAATGTGGATACAAAAAATTAATTATATTCTTTTAATGATTACTTATTCTTTGCTGGTTTATGGTTTTTTATCTGGCCTTCACTGTCAAATTTCTTGAATTTTTTGCCTTTAGCAAGTGTGGTATATAATTCTCTTATAGCATTTTTTTTTTCAAGATTGTTCTTAATTTCTAAGACAACAATGCCAGTTAATTTTTTTATTATATTTGTGGTTGTATGAATTATAGAATTTATTTATGTTGATTTTTGGAAATTCACTTGCTTTGCTCCCTATACAGGTGGATTATTTCCTGCTATAAAATTCTTTGCTTATAAGTGAGGTAGCACTTTCATAAAGCATTGATATTCTCTTTATTTTCATGTTTCATCTATTTTACTCATGCAATTTGGATCAAGAAAGGTTAAACGATATGATTTCTACACACAATTTCTGCGTATGATTTCTGCACATGATTTCTCCACACTATTTTAATAAGACTTATTTTGGGTGTTTTACATGCTATGATTTCTACACACTTTCTCCACACAATTTCTGCAAACGATTTCTGCACATGATTTGAATTTAAAACTCAAGCCTTAACCAACCAAATCTAGCAACAACTGAAGAAAAATGGGGAATTTTAATAAGACTCATTCTGACTATTTTAAAGGATATGATTTCTGCATATAATTGAATATTAATGGTAGATTAAGTCATCTTCAACCTGATTCTCGTCAATCCAAAATCTGAAGAAGAAAAACAAAGTATGAAGAAAATGAGGAAGGAGAGAGAGAGAGAAAAAAAAATAGAGAAGCCTTACCAGAAGTGGAAGATGACCAGCAAGAGCGAGAGTAATAGAGAGAAATACAGATAGAGACAGAGAGAAAAAGAAAATGGGAGAAAGCTTACCTGCGTTAAGAGACAATTGTCGAAGACCAGTTGTTTGCAAGACTTCTAAAGAACAAAGAGGACAAGAGTTGCGAAGTTGGATAGCTGCGATAAAACGAAGTCATTCTGGGTATTTTGAAAGTACGTTGTTTCTGAAAGCCCCGAACCACAACCGGCAAAAGTGGTTTACTGCTTATTTGAAAAAAGCAAAAAAAAAAAAAAATTACTCATCATTTAAGAGGTATTTCTTCAATTTTAGGAAAAGACTTATTTTAAAAAAGACTTAAGAATAAAATAACCAAACACTTTATTAAAAAAAAATTCACTATTTTAATAAGACTTATTGAAATAAGAGGATCCAAATAGAGTGACCAAACATTACCTTAGATTTCTTCAATCTCGGTGAAGAAAATTGTCTTAATCCCCTCTTGCATGCTTGAGGACATGGCCTAAGTAGTGGAGATGTTGTCGGTGGATTATTTTCTAAGTGCAAATTGCCTTTAAAATTAAATGAGGAGTGCACTTGAAGCTTGTAGAAGAAAAGAAAAACAAAAAACAAAAAGTCAAGGTTAGTGTTTGGGATGTTGGCAATGAGATTTTTGTGTTCTAGTTTACTTGTCACAAAAACATACATAGGGCCCTTGAGGGCAGACCATGGTTTTGTTGTAAAAATTCTATCACTGTTGTAACTTTGAGAGAAGAATTGTAACACCTCGCCTCCCAAGCTAGGGCCCACATCATTCGATGGTATTTTTTTATTCAATATTTTTGGGCCACCCGAGAGGTGGGCCCGTGTTATGCTAGCTTTTTTCTTTCTAAGTTTCAAATCTAAGAGACTCCTTATGTACATTAATCTATGTACAAAACAATTCATAAAAAATTGATACACTATGGAATAAAATAAAATTTCATGGCATTTATTGATTTCAAAAATTCAAGAGCAATAATTTAACCCTTGATTACAATGGACTTTAAATAAATTAAATAATTTATTTAGGCGTACATGCCCTACAATTAATTTAAATAAAATTTCTAAATGTTCTCCAAGAGGCCCTGCAATTTAATTTTCTAAAATGTTGAAAAGTAAGAGGTGAACTAAAAAGCCTAATAGATCATCCTAAATATTTAAATTAATATTTTGACAAAATAAGACATGCATAGCGACCACGTTTCAAAAATTAAATGATTCAAGCAGTAAATTATTTTGGTTGTTATTAAATACCGAAAGGATACCTCACATCATTCTGATCTCTAGGGAAAGAGCTACTATACTAAACACAAACATACAAAGTTGAGGTAAGGTAGGATCAACTTCGAACCCACTATATTCTCACAACTCTTGATTGGAATGCTCACGAGGAACATCCACCCCCGTGTTGATACATGGTTAAGATCTTTATTTAATCTTATATTAAATGTATGAACAAGACATTTAAATAACTCAGCAGAATTGAAATATACAAGCATGATAACATTACATCATAAATTATGCATCATTATAAACCTAAGCATGCATAATCTATATGACAAGTATATAAGATCAAAATAAAACACTCAAGGAAGCCTTATTTGAATTAAAATAATAAAGTAAAAAGAGGGAATCATTTCACCTTGAGATCGCTTCCTTATGAACTTTTTCAAATCTTTAAGATATTTTTCCCTTGCTTGCATTATACTTATGCAGCACTTCATTATTACTACTCCGCTGACTATTTAGAATAACTCAAGAAAAAAAAAATACTAGGTGTCAAGAAGGAGGCAAGGAGAACAAGAAAGAACTCTGTTCAATTCTTGCTGGGATAAAAAATAATGAGAGGGGGAGGGGGTTTATATTGTAACACCCCGCCTCCCAAGTCTCATCTTCCACGTCATCGACGTTTCAACTTTCTTTGATAAAAAATCTTGGGATGCCCGATAAATGAGCCCGTGCTACATTTTCTTCTTCTTGGACCCAAATCCACTAGGGTTCCTGTGTACATTAGTCTATGTACAAAATGACATCATGGTAAATAAGATTCTTTATTTATCCATTCGAAAATTTCGAGTACAATGATCCATTACAGCGAAAAATAAATTCAAAGCTGAAATATATGATTTAGCTTGGGCTGATGCGCCCTACATTGAAATAAATGAAAAACTTTCAATAGATAAACTTCCTCGTAAGCTGATTACTTCCTTGTGTTGTGAAAAATAGGGGGGTGAGCTAAAAAGCCTAGTAAATCATTCCATCTATTTAATTCATTATTTCAACCAAACAATGCAAGCATATCAAACACTTTCAGAGATTAATTCGATTCAACCAATATATTATTTCAGTCGTAATTTTAGACCGAACGGGAATAACCTCTGTGCTCTAGATCTAGGGAGAGAGGTCAATTCTGAAACTCAAACCTATCTTTAGTGGAATCATTCTTGAAACTCGTTCCATTCTGGTGTCAGTATTGACAGCCAGTTCCAATTCTACATGGAACACAGAAAGTCTCTCGTACTGGTACTGGGTTGAAATCTTATTTAATCTTATTTTTGTGTGCAAGAACATAATAAATAAATATTTCAACAGTAATTAAACATGCCAACAGTATAACATCTTAAATCAACAGAAGCACAAATTTTCGATTTATGATGTAGAAGATCGTACGAGACGCAACTACAGAACATACTCTCTCAAATAGAAAAAACGACATTTAATTTCTGATGTAGAAGATTGTACAAGACGCAACTACAGAGCATACTCTCTTGGTCATGAGGAACACGATAATTGAATGAAACAAATGCAAAGAATAAAATCAAACTAACAAACAAGCAAGCATTATGTAAATCAAAATAATAAATTAAAAGAAAAGAAAGAACCTCACCTCGAGATCGCTTCCTAAATTTTTTGTAGCACTTCGTTGCTACTACTTCGCGAACTATTTAGAATAGCTCAAGCAAAGAAGAACTAGAACTAAGGTTGTCAAGAAGGAAGCAAAGAGAGAGAGCAAGAGAAATTTTCAACTCTTGTCTTTGGGATGAATGAAATGGGTAGAATAAGGGGGTTTATATAGGGCCCTTTTCCAATTAGTGTTTCTATCTTTCCAACGTAGGACTATCATTTTCTACATATGCATACCTTAACATCATACCAAATGAGATATTTCATTTATGAATGCATTTCCTTTACACATATACTTCTCTATGTATATTAATATCATACTAAACGAAATATTATTCTCATGAATGCATCTAATTAATACTTTATACACATACTTTTCTATATTAATATCATACTAAAAATATTATTTTTTTATTCAAATAGAGACGCGTATATTTACCCAACATTTCTATATGTCTAATATTAATTAATGTATATCCCTTTATACTTCTATTCTAACTAATTAATTGCATATCAATGACAAGTATATATATATATATATATGCTAATAAAATGTGTTTTAAACTCAAATTTTGGTTATTACGTCACTAAAATTTCAGGTATTACATATATAGAGTCCCCTAGGGTTAGATCTATCATTTTTGGACTTTTTTTGAATGAAAACTTTCCATTTTTTTCATATTTCACACTTCCCCTCAAGCCCCCTAGTTCTAAGTGTGATTTTAGGGTTTTCTAGGGCTTTTGGGCATTTTTTTATTTTATTTTTTTCAACTATTTTTTTTTTCAGTTTTCTTCTTTCCTTTTCCATTTTTCTTTATTTTGTTAATCGCGCATGGGCCATACGCGATTCCAGTTTTTTTTTTGTTTTTACTTTGATATATATATATATACGTACGTATGTATCTATCTATTCTTTTTTCACTCTACATTTATAAATACACATAACTATCTATATATTTTTGTACCTAATAATTTAAACAAGTTTACATATTATACACACACACACACATACATATGTGTGGTGTATTTATAAGTATGTATATGTATATATATACACACACATAGTTATAAATACACCACGCATATATATATTTATATTCATTATTGGATGCTTTAATGTTGCACCAAAATACATTTTATTTTTCTTACTTTATTTTATATCTTAAAATATACATAATTTATGTAACAAAATATTAATAAATTTCTCAAAGTCAGAATATTTTATTTAATCGAATTTCGTGCAAATCTTTGGGGTATTACAAGAACCTTGAGTTGTGAAGTTACTAGTTGACTACTACATACCCATCCTAGATCAGAATTGGCCTATGTTAAGTTATGCATGAAAGTACTAGTTGGTGCTATGAAAATCCACTTCATCAAGATAGGGCTAATAGGATGGAGATTGAGCAACTGGTGGTCTTTGATTTTAAACCACCCATTGCAATATCCACAAGGTAAAGCATAACAATGCACAATGTCCAAAAAAATTTATAAAGGATGTGAAGACCTCAAGTAAGGATGCTTTGGTGGGACCGAAGGTAAAAATGTTATGATCAACCCTCTTCAAAATATTTCCACATAGGAGTTGTGTGCTATATAAAGCTTCTAAAGCAACTAGTTCCCTTATTGTTGCAAGAAAGAGTGCTGACACTAGGAGGTCTCCCTCACAAGTTCAACATGCACCTCAAATCAAAACTAGAAGGGTGGTGAATGGTCCCTTACTAAAAGCCAAATGGCTACTAATTATAATATTGATGTCAAAACCATTATCATCAACAATGAACTTGATATGAAAATGAAATTTTTAAAAACCATCCTCAAAGTCCTCAAAGCATGGGAAGAAAGCCTATAAATGGTTTTAACAGATTGCTTGTACTTCATCTAAATAATGTTTTTTTAACAAAAATGACTAGGATCTCAATTCCCCAACGAAGTAAAGTTAAGTGGCTTCTGTTATCAAGAAGTATAAGTGTAGCTTGGTAGCTGTTGTTGAAATTTGATATAGTAACAAAGATTTGGTTTAAAGGAAGTGTTGTCCTTATGCCAATTCCAAGCATAGAATTTGGGTGAGTTGGAACCTTAATGATGTTGGTTTCATGGTCCTTAGTTTCATGAATCAGATAATTTATAAGAGTTCACTTTTGCATCAAGTGAAATTTTGGGTTCATCTTCATTCCATAGCTCTAATTCTACTTTAAATAGAAGATAGCTACAACAAAACTTAAGAAGCATTAGTTGTGGTTCCTCTCTTTGGATGATGTTTAGGGATTTCAACTTTGTGAAATTCAACCATGAGAAGGTGGGGAGAAATCTTCTAAATGAAGACTCTTTGGATAATTTTAATTAATATTGTATCTTGTGATCTAAGGCGGGGAGGTAAAAAGCTTACTTGGAGCAGTCATTAATGTAGGCCAAATAAAATATTGGTTAGCTTGTGTATTTGATGGAGCTAAGTTCTCATGAAAATTTTAAGTCACTCAGATCTCTCGGTTCTAAGCTAAGCCTTTCACATCTTTGGTTTAAGGCCTTTTAGATGCCTAAATGCTTGGCAATCTCATCCTGATTTTGAGACTATAGTTTATGATGCTTTGAGAACCAGGGTGAGGGAATCACCCTACTTATGTCTTTGTCAAAAAGACTAAAAGTTGGTGGAACAACAACTTGATTCATGCTTGGGGTATGTCTCTATTGTTGAATAGATATCCACTCCAAGAAACACTTTGAATAGTCTAGTTTTTTGAGGGAGATTCCATTTTGAGGCAAAGATCTAGAACATACTACTTCAATTTAGACACGAGAACAACAATTTTTTTCCACAACTCATCTCTTAGAAGATGGAAAAAAGCAACCAATCACCTTCCTTTACTTAGAGAATAAGTGTAACTTGACGACTTTTAAAAACATCAAATTCCATGCCTTTTATTATTTCTACAATTTTTATGGTAATTTGATTGTTTTCCTTCATGATGTGTGTGAAGTCCTTACCTGGTTAGGCTTAAATTCTTGGTTCGCGTCTTCCAAAAGTCAGGATCCCTTTTGGATTAGAAGCTCCTTGGGTTGGGTCTAGCTTGGGTATGGTCTGTGGGTCCTTGTTAGGTCCGAGCCTCCTTGTTCCCATTATCTTTCCCTTTCCCAACACTTTGGAAAAAAAAAACAAGGAGGAGCTATTAAGGCTTGTTATATCTGACAAAATCAAAGCTACTATTGTGAAAATGAATAGTCACATAAGCCAAAGACTAAAGGATTTTAATTATGAGATTATTGAAGGAGAATTGAGAGATTGTTGGTAAGGAGTTCCACGATAGGATTCTTTATTTCTTTTTTTGACAATTATTTTTGTGGGAATTGAACCACATGTTCATAGCATTAATTCATAAATTTGTTGGAACCTTACTTGAATGATTTTAGACCCAGGACTTTGTGTAATGTTTACTATCAGACCAACTCTAAATTTTTTTTATAATTGTATTGCTTCCATTGCAAACAAACTTTTTTTCTCTAAATAGTCAGCTTTTGGAGCAAGTTAAACCCTTCAAGATAATTAATTTGTGAATGGCCCATGAGCTAGTTGGGGGCATTAATTAGAAGAATGCTCCCCCTTGGTGGTGTTAAAGATTGACATTTGAAAGGCCTATGACTTCATGAAATGGGAGACCATTAAGCACACTCTTGATTTGATAATTAAACTTCCCTTCCCAGTTCATGCTTGTGATCATAGAGTGCATCACCTCTTCTAGCTTCTTAGTTGGTTCCTTTGCTAAGTTTTTTAAGGGGGAAGGTGGATACCCTTGATGAAATCATGCAAATCCTTTTCGATTGGACATTTTCTCATATTATTGATTGTACTTAGATTTAGGGAAGAGGTGCTCATTCACAAATACTTATTTGAGAACCAAGTTTGACATCAATTTGGTAATGGCCTCACTATCGTCCTAACTAGACTGTTGGCACCCTAGAGGTTTTTAGTCTCAAATTTTGGAGAAAATATCAAAAAATGCTTTAGCCGTGGAGAAGCATACTAAAAAGCATTAATAACTAAGCTCCTTGTCAAAACTCCATCAGTTGATCGTGGAGACCCATTGTCAACCTGAGATACTTGATGAAGATAAAATTGATAGAGTAATTTGGAAGCTTTCCTCAATTAATGGTGAGTTATCCTTGATATCTGCCTAACAACTTATTAATTAAGACTCATGCTTCACCTATTTCTTGGTAAGATTTGGTTTGATTTAAGTGTGTTATTTCTTGAAACACTTTCTTCTTTTGAAAAATCAAATGGGTCAAACTCAACACTAGCCACAGATCAAGATGATTAGTGTAGCTAGGTTCATCATATGAAGCAAGAAACAACAAAAAGCAATTATCAATCTAAATGAAGAAAAATTAAACAAAGATCAATGAGACATGAGACTGATAATGTAGTTTCACTAGGTCAAAGTCTGCAATGCTACGTCAAAATGAAAAGATTCCATTAATCATAAACCCAATACGGTTGTAATTGGACTAACAAAGTGGCTTGTAAATTGTTGTCACACTGTACAACAATGTCTAGTGGAGCACAAAAGAGGTCACCTTGCCTTATATTAGCAATGTAGACTTTTCAAGTCTTGAGTAACTGCCAAAGACAACTTAGGTTATACAACACTCATCCTACAACTTTCCTAAGACTATACATTGATTACCTTCACAAAGGATTTTTACAAGCTTTTCAAAATATGAAACAAGAATAAAATACAAAAGGGAGCCTCAAGCTTAATCATTAAATATTTTACATCCTATTGAGGTAAAAAAAACTCTTTGGTCCTAAAGTTCTTTTATAAGCAACGAAATAAAACATCTTCCACATATATGCTTTTGGATTTGCTACATCACAATTGTGCATATGTGTTGCAATAGTAATATAGAAATAGCAAGTCTTCAAAAGTTGGAAATTAGGCATCAAGGTTCTTCTTGCTTAATGGGCACAATCTAGGTCTTCTAGAACTTTCTCTTTTCTTAGGAGATGATGATCTATATGGTTGTTGAGGAAAAAACATATTCCAAATATAAAATAGCAAGTTGTTCAAAATTCCAAAAACATACAAATTTTATCATATGATTATAATACATTGAACACCATAACCATATCATGAAATCTTTAAGTATGTTCAAATTAATGTAATTATTGTCCACAGATTTTTGGAATGTATGAAATAAACTAAAGAACTACAATTAATATTCATGCTGAAAATATATAAGAGAGTCATCCACATATCATGAAGATAACCTTTTTATATTGTTCAAAATATGTCAACAATATTTATGTGATGGGCATGACATAGATGTACTTCCTATGTTACACAAAATATATGAACCAATATTTTTCAAATGAGAAAAAAAAATTCTTGTTATTTTTTAATGATATGCACAAGACCAAGTCATATGAGCTCATATATGATATGCTATAACATAGATGTACTTCCTATGTTACACAAAATATATCAACTAATATTTTTCAAATGAGAAAAAAAAATTCTTGTTATTTTTTAATGATATGCACAAGACCAAGTCATATGAGCTGATATATGATATGCTATAACATAGATGGTTTACATATATGTCAAACAATCATAAAAAAAAAAAACCTAAACTCGTTTGCCCCATCACTAAGGTATCCATGAGGGACTATAGTTCCACAAGTTAGGCATGAATGTGGATATTTCTAGTGTTCTCTGTTGGTCAGCTGTGGGACCAAGGACATATATTTTTCAAATGTCCTTTCTCAAATCTGATATGGAATGCTAAGGAGTAATGTTTAATTCTTGGTGTCTCTATATATATTCTCTTATCCCTGTTATGAATGTCGAGTTTACTAGCTACTGTGGCTAGTGGGCTCTCGACAGCCATGAATATGCAAAAACTCTCACCTAACCAATGAACTGTGCATGGCACACTTCATTCTCTCTTGTATGCATGATCAAAATGCTCTCCAATTATGCTAGTTGGAAAGTAAGGCCAGCGCTCCTGCTGATTTCTATGCTTCCCTTTGTAACATCACTAATGAACTTAATTAATTAATTATGATCCTTATAGATGAAAGCCCTCCCCACCGTTAAGCTCTTTTCCGTAGAGATCTGGTTGGCCCTCACCGGGTGAAATTGTTGCTTCAAACAGTTGCTTTCACTTAGTTCCTGGATAAGTTCTATCTTCTTCGAGAAGTAAAATAAAATAAAATAAGATAAAAAAGAAATTAATGACCGATAACAGCATATCAATAAGGGGGAACGTGTATATCAAGGAAAAATTAAAGGCAAAAGTTTGAAACTTTTGTGTAATACCTTGTTAAGTGATGACCGTCGAAATAAAAAATAAATAGTAATAACAATAATAATAATAATATTGTTTAGGTAGGAAAAACTAGTTTTGAGTGATATAATAGGGGTGACAATTCGTGTCATCGTGTCATAAATAGATCATGTCGTAAATGAGTCGTGTCATACATATCGTAAACGGGTCGTATCATAAACGGATCGTGTCGTAAATAGGTCGTGTCGCAACCGTGTTTATAATCGTGTACCTGTATATGACCTATTTAACTTTTTATAATCAATTTTTAAAATAATTTTTTATAAAAAATATTAATAAAAATATAAAATAAATTAAAATTTTCAAAAATTATATCTAAAAAATAAATAAATAAATTATATTATTAACAAATTAATAAATTTATTAATTTTAAATAAACTTATTTATAGTTTATCTCTTAACTTATGCATAATCATATTAAACGTGTCATTTTCGATTTTATCATGTTAACCTATTTATGACTCGCATTTAGTCGTATCTAATCATGTTTGACCCGCTTTGACTCAAATCTGTTTATGCTAAATCTAAACCTATTAACTTCGTGTTATGTTCATATCAGATTTCACCCTATGTAATTAATGGATTCACTGACTCCAGTTAATGGTGGCGCTATAGTATAAAGGTAAGAAAAGTCGTTAAGTTTTTTCAGGCATGCTACTATAAAAAGTGGCTATTATCTCGAAGGGAGACGAAGCATGAGAGAAAAAACTGAAAATGTCTACTAAGGTATTTTCTTTGGAAGCTCTTCTTTTCTTCTCTGGTTTCCTCCTCGGCAAACTAAGCAACGTAAGATCTCTCAATACGATCTTCAACGGCGCTCACAAATCCCACCAATTCAAAAACTACTATCCTTTCCTTCCCCAAACATCATCAGATTTCTCAGATTCCACTTTGATCTTTGACGTGGAGGGAGCATTGCTGAAATCCTCATCTTTGTTTCCTTACTTCTTTCTCGTGGCCTTTGAAGCTGGAGGAATCGCTAGGGCCCTCGTTCTATTGCTTTTGTACCCTTTTGTTTGTCTTGTTAGTAAGGAACTAGGACTGAAGATCATGGTGATGGTTTGTTTTCTTGGGACAAAAAAGAAGAGCACTCTTAGTGTTGGGAAAGCTGTTCTGCCCAAGTTTTTCTTGCAAGATGTTGGGCTTGAAGCTTTGGAGGTGTTGATGAAAGGTGGGAGAAAGATTTGCGTGAGTTCTATGCCTAATGTGATGGTAGAGGGTTTCTTGAGAGATTACTTGACTGTTGACGTTGTTGTTGGGAGAGGATTGAAGGAATTGAAGGGCTACTATTTGGGCTTAATGGAAGATAAAAAGAACTTGTCGGAATTGGATAACATGATAAATAATATGGTTGCAATTAAAAGCTTGGAACAGAAGTCCTTTGATGATGATCTCATGTTGTTTTCTCTTTGCAAGGTTTGATAAACTCTTCCCCTTTTATCATGAAGAGTACTGAAATGCTATTCAAGTCTCAATTCCTAGTCTTGTTAATGGTTAGTTTGGATGTTCTTTATTTGCATAGAACATATTTCTCCTATTTTATTCTTTTTAACAATATTATATAAATCAAAAGGCAAAAGCTTGGAAACCAACTTCTCCGTCGCTTTCTAAAGATAATTGGGTTTTTCAAGAAAGCCCTCAAAAACATGTTTTTAAAATATGTGTTTTTGAGTTTTTTTTAGATCAAACACAAAATGAAAGTTGCATTTGAATTACATACCAAGCGAAGTGTTAAATTTATGATTGAATTATATTATATCGATCTTTTCTCTTCAAATTTTTGCACCAGGAGATCTACATGGTGAGTGAAGCCGACAAGAAGAGTTGGCAGTATCTACCAAGGGAAAAATACCCAAGACCATTTGTCTTCCACGATAGCAGATTGGCTCCAAGAGCAAGTCCACTGGATGCCCTAGCCTTGTTCCTATGGATCCCACTTGGGTTTTGCCTTGCCATCATCAGAACCCTTTTAACAACTATACTACCCTTAAAAATTTCGATCCTTGTATTGTCCTTCAGTGGAATAAGGTTCAGGGTAAAAGGGCGTCGCAGCAAATCAAATACTAGTAAAGCTGGCATTCTCTATGTGTGCAACCATAAAACTCTCATGGACCCGATAAGCATTTCGCTATCACTTGGCAGAACATTGAATACCGTCACATACAGCTTGAGCAGAGTTTCAGAGCTTTTATCGCCAATCAGAACCGTCAGATTAACCAGAGATAGAGAACAAGATGAGAAGATAGTGAAGAAGATGTTGAGTGAAGGCGACCTCGTTGTTTGCCCTGAAGGTATTTTGATTTTTTTTTTTTTTAAAAAAAAAAAAAAAAATATATATATATATATATATATATATATTAATTGATTATTATAATTGCAATTTTTTTATGTAATTGACTAAATTTTACTTATCGTGAAATGTAGGCTTAATTTATTAAATAATTGCGAATATAACTTAGAATAATAAATTTAGTATTTTTCATATATATATTCATTTAATTGTAGGTTATAATTTCATTTTTTTTATTTTTGCCAAACCTCAAATAAGAAAAAGGGACATTCGTAACTGTCGAAGGACACAACTGTTTTTATATTAATTTATGTATTTAAATTAAGGTTATTTTTAATAATTAAATTATTTAAGAGTTTGATCGTATATGTCATGTTCTCAATTTATTATATTATTTTTTAATAGTTGAATTTTTCTATAGAAGAAGGCCAATTTTTCTGATTAATTTAAACAATTCGGATGACAGAAGGAGTAGTAACGGTGTCCAATGCAGCTTTTGCTTGAGCATGAATTCATCAGTACTGCCCAATAATATTAAGAGTTTAAAATAAAATAATAAATGAGGCCCTAAAAATAAAAATTTAATTAATAAATAAATTTTTATAATTTTTTAATTATATATATGAACTACTAAAAGTAAAGGGGGGCGGGCCACGGCCGTCGCCCTTTTGGGCCTACCTCAGGGCCGGGGCCGGTGCTGCGTTTGATGGACGTAGTTGAATATTTATCGCACCATGCAAAATTGCTCTTACTTGTCGCTTTAATTAGTTTGGTTAGCATTTATTTAAAATTGCTTGGCGGTGCACGACAGGTACCACTTGCAGAGAGCCTTACTTGCTAAGGTTCAGCCCTTTGTTTGCAGAGTTGAAAACGGACGTTGTTCCGGTGGCTGTTGATTTAGAATGTGGCATGTTTCACGGTACAACTGCTGGAGGACTTAAATGCTTGGACCCTCTTTTCTTCCTCATGAACCCTTATCCTTACTATAAGCTCCAATTTCTTGAAAAGATTTCGTCAATGGAGTTCGCTGGTTTGGGTGACAGAAAATCAAGTTGTGAAGTGGCGAACCATGTCCAAAAGTTGCTGGGTGAGGCACTTGGATTTGAATGCACTAATCTGACCAGGAAGGACAAGTATCTAATCCTGGCAGGAAATGAAGGAACATGCAATACTTAGTCATATATGTACTAGGATCGGAGATGAGAGAATAAGGCACCTCCAGACTGGTAAACTCTCAAAACCCTCAAGTTCATACTGGTTGATGAGTGACCTGATCTTAAATTTTATTGTGTCTGAGTTGTTGCTTGTGGGACTTCTGGTCGATCTTGTTCATTTTGTGCAGTTTAATACATGTAGTTTTGCACGGATGATCAGTACGATATATATATATAGATGAAAGAATCATGGTTCCTCTAGATCTCGACTGGCCCATACAGATTCCACTAGATCGGGTAAGTTCAACCACCACCCCAATCCGCCTAGATCAAGTTAGTTTATAAATCCACATAACACGTCTAAATCAGGATAGAGGCCTTAAATTATTTCCATTTAAATTGTTGGGGGTCAAGTTTGGTGCTGAAATATTAATATTTACATAAGTTTAATTATTTAATTGTTTAAATATTATCCTAACTTAATTTCCAGATTTTTTATTTTTTTACTTTTTAACTTTATTAAACTTGCAACTTCTTCTTGACTGTATTGCTCACTATATACTCATTATATATATATATATATATATTTATATATATATATATATTTATTTTTTTTTTTTTTTATTTATAATTAATTATAGATATCATATAGTTTTTCATTCTCTTAATAATTGGTTGGATTTCAATGTAAGTATAACCTTTTCAATGAAAATACCTCTTTATATAGGATCTTGATCATAATTGATAATAAGGTGATAAATACCACATAAATATGACAGTGGTTACAAATTCCAAGTAAATGCGTATAGATTAACATAAAAATGATAGAATATGAAATAAGTATAATTATTACAATTTAGGATTGAAAGAATATAGTGAGTGGTGGTTATTCAAATATATTTATAATACTCTCTATTTTGAATACCACCATATATGGAGAATATGTCTCATTAAAAATTTACTAAATAAAACCAGTAGAAAAAAATTTAGAAAGAAAAAGAGCAATTTTAGGAGGCTTAGGTTTGAGTCTCGTCAAGCACAAAACCCTGCACCCAATTAGTGGTGGTTAAGGCGGGGACAATATCTTTACGGTGGGCCCATGTTGTTACAAAATATTTCTCATTTGTCGATGAGTTTAACTTGCTTATTTTTAATGTCGACATTATTTCACAATCTATAGTGTAGGATCCCAATTTTATAAAATATCAATGGATACTTTCAAATATCATAAATATCATAAGCAATATTCATTTTTATTCAATGTTTCACACATATATTGAATTTGTTATATTTTCATATACGAGGCATACTTATGTTCTTTTATTGTACATTTATATCAAATGTATTCTCTTTATAGAATGTTTAATTTTTTAATTTGTCTCTTCAAGAGATGTTTATGCCTTATAATACTCATGTCCCCAATTTATTTTATTCAATAGAATATTTAATTCTCAATTCATAAGACATATAATCATAATATTATTTTATTCTTCTTTAGAAATATTTTACATGTGTGTGTTTTGACGTGACCAGTCAATCATACTTTAGGTGTGTCAAATTTTTACAAATAACTTCTGCATCAGTTAACAAATTTAGATTTGAACATGATTGATCTTGTGAACTATCAATTGATTTTCAACTTCTCCTTTGAGATTCATATTCACATAACCGATTGATCTTGTGAACTATCAATTAGTTTTTAACTTCTCATTTGATATTCATATTCACATAGCTTTAAATTGCATTAGTAATTTTATATGTCATTATCTCAAAATTGAGTTTCCTCCCCCTAATGACAAGAAAATTATTTTATTGAACCATGACATAATAGAAGCATCACATTCAGGTTCCAAAATAAAAATGGTCAATTATGTCAAAATATAATTATATTGTGTCAAAGAGCTTTTTACTTTCAATCACAAGATATTTCGATCGACCCTAGTTATTTTTCAAGAACACTCATTTACCAATTTTTAAATTACTTTTCAAGAGTAATTATTTGTCAATATATTAATTGTTCTTTGAAATCAATTGTAGAAAAATATAAAATATTACTTTATTATTGCAAATATGTTGAATTTGTTAATATACTAGTTACTCTTCAAGAGTCATCAATAAATTTTCAATCTTAGCATATTTTTATTGAGGCATTTTGATCAATCATATGGCGATACTTTGTCTATCCAATCAATATCAATTTATCTGATACATATTGCAAATACTTCATAATTTCTAATTTCATATCTTGCAATAACGATTATAATCATGTTATAAATAACTATAACCATATAATTCTTAAATAATTTTAGTTATAATATATGTTATATAAAATATATCAAAATGTAACTTTTCATCTTTTTTTATAGCACCACTGCAATGTTTTAATGCTACTTTGGAAGCATATATATTTAACGACAAATAATATCATTTTATAATGTAAATATTATTTCATAACATTTTAATATTTAAATATCACATGAATTATTATACGATCAAAATAACTTTAAGTTTAATTGATCAGATAATATTACAATTTCATGTACAAACTTAATTATAATGAACCCTTTAATAATGTTTGTCATGAAATATTCATAAAATGAATTTAAAATAATTGATAAATGCCAAATAAAAATAATAAAATAAAATATATGTGTCAAAGAATAATCAATAGTAAGATATTGTCTACTTTAAACAAATGCTAAATAAAAATTGTTAAGATGTTCTATTACCATTAGATCAACTTTTAATTACTTTTAGGCTAATTAAGAAATCTACAATTATATATGTAGGTTCATAGACAAAATTCAATCTAATTACACATAGAACATTATAACTTTGACATCTCAAAATATTTTAATAGTTTCTTGGTAGTTATAATAATTTTATAATTTCTTTTTCAATAGCTTCATGTTATAAAATCTTGCTAACAAAGCTCTTTTTAATTGCTAATAACGAAAACCTTATTTTTTAATAATTTTAAGTTATGAAATATTATTTTTGTTATATAGCTTCAAGCTATGAATTTTTTTCAAGTTTTGTAATTTTAATATATCAAATCAAGTATCATAATATATTTTGTACAAAAATGGTAGTATAACTTTAAGCACAATCAATCATAATATTTTTGTATTTAAATAAGCATAAATAATAGGATTTTGACTATTTTTATTTTGTATAGTTTAAAGCTATATATATATATTTCATTCATATAGTCTTTTCTTATTCATATAATCAAAAATTATTTTTAAAAAATTTAGTTAATATATATGATTGAAATAATTTTAAATATTTTAAGGTCCTTCGAACCGAAAGGCCTTCGTGGCTTTAATCTTTTATTCAAATATATAAACAAAAATGATTTCAATCATATAAGTAGTTTTTTCATGTAGCTTAAAATATAAACAAAATATTATATCAAACTAAATAAACTCAATGAAAATAAATAATCAAAATTACAATTTCAATTTAGATAAAAATATTATCTTAGAATTATTTTTTAGTTTAGAAAAATTATTGCATTTAATTTACAATCTCTTTATGCCTTATACATAATATTAATTATTTGAAAAGAATGACCACTATAGTATGAAAATTTTTCTTGTCTTAAATACTATAGTATTTTTTTGTATATTATAGCAATTATATATATGTTCATATCAATAATTATTAATAATTCTACTACTTCACTTTAAGGAATGTGCAATATCACTTGGACAAGAAATTTTTTTCATCAAAATATTTTTTTTATTTTATTTGATTATATTTTGCTAATACACCAAAGTGAGCAATTTAATAATTATATTCATAACGATCATTCATTTTTCATAACATTTGTGACGACCCATGATTTTGTACACAGAAATTTTTGGGTTTAAAGTATGTATTTTCTGAAATTTTAATGGAAATACATGGATTTATCTAAATTTTTTCTCAATTTTGAATTATTATTGGAGAAAATTGAAATAATGGGAAAAAAATGTGATTTTGAGGAGAAAATAAATGAGATTATAAGGAAAATGTGATTTCTTGAGAGAAATAATTTTTTGGATTAATTATTGAATTTTTGGAATAATTATAGAATTTTTGGTGTAATTAATGAAATTTTTGATGGATTATTTAATTTTTAAGAAAAAAATAATAGAATAAATAAGAAAATAATGTATAATTGAAAATTTTTGATGAGAGATGGTGAAATAATAATTTTTAATGACTTTAGAAAAAATATAAATTTTTGTGTGTGTGTATATATATATATATATATATGTATGTATGCATATGTGGATATAAGGAGAAAAGTAAAAAAAAAAAAAAATGGTATTGGGGGGGCCTGGGACCTAGGCACTGGGCCTTGGCGGCCTAGGCACTGGGCCTTGGCGGCCCAGGCCCTTAGCGGGCCAAAACCCGGCCCGTGCAAGCTTGTGTTGAGACGTTAGGGCCCGGGCGCCCAACACCCGGGCTTGGCGCATGGGCCAACCCATGCGCCCCCCCAAAACCCAAGCCCCCCAATTGCTTGTCTTTTTGCCAAATTTTTAGCCAATTTTTGGTGATTTTTTCAACATTTTCAGCCATAAAACTATAGGATTACATGATTTTAAAGCTCATGGTATTGTCATCCTATCCCACCTCATGAGCAAGCTAATGGACATTGCAAACTGGGCAACCAGCATATGAGCTTGGGAACCACCTGGATGGTTACATGTCACCCCAATTTGCCATGCAAACACACCCCTATGCAACAAAAGAACCACACTTGAGCTGAATTTCCAAAACTTCCAGATTTTTGTAGCCACCTTCATGAGCTTGATTCTCATCCGTTTCTTAACCAAATCCTCTGAGTTATAGCTTGTTTTGAAGCTTATATTATCCTCTACGAGGTCTCACAAGTAGTTTGCCCAATCCTGGAGCCATTTGAAGCTAAAACCACTAAGAAAAGGGGTTGTTCATAAGTTTCAAACCCAGAAAACCAGAAAAATATGTATTGATCCAATTTTCAAGCTGCTTGTTCATAACCCATCCAAGGTCTGTTTTGGGGGTAAGACCACTCATTCTTTTCCTTTTCATGTATACTATAATATCCAATTGTTATAAAACAAAAAACAAAACCTTAAACATGTTATACATGCTATTGAAGTTGCCTTGTTGGTAACTATCACAATGGTTTGTGCAAGAAAGTGATCTTGAGAGTAACTTTGAGCCTCCATTTTTAGTGGCTAAGGACAACCATTTTGGCCGAGACTTAGACCAATTAAAAGCTTTCATTAAGGGCTGCAATGAGGTATAAAGGTTGAACTTTAAGGTTTTGTAGATAAGTTTTTATATGCTGTTGAAAACCCCCTATTACACATGAACTGTGGACTTGGACAAATTTCTGAAAATCTCCTTATGTATGTCATGATTTTGAGTTGTGTATGAGACGATTTTGGGGCTTATGAGTATACTGTTTCGAAAGGACCTTGATAAGGGGTTCTTTTATGACGTACATACTTGCAACATGTATAAATAATGGCCGTAGATTAGAGGTTGATGAGACAATTAACCACATGAAAGAATAATAGGAAGCATGAACCCAGGAAGTTCCTGCATTCTGGCAAAAAATTCTAAGATAAAATTAACTAACCAAACCTTGGTAAATTGAGCTAAAATTGGGTGGCGAGATCCCTAGGTATGTCTAAAAGTTGGGTCTTGATTAAATCTACAAGGTCTCGCGTAAAGCCAATGGTTGGATTGATCACAAGAAAATTGAAAAATTTGTTGTGCAAATTAAACTAAAAAGCTTAAGATTGGCTAAGTGTAGAAATTGAGAATTTTGACCTAATTGACTCAATTTTGAACCAATTTTGACCCAATTGGCCTATGTTGACCCAATTTGGGCACCAATCGACCTAAGGTGACTAGGATGACTGCATTGACCAGAGTTAACTAGGTTTGACCAATTGACCGAAACGACACGGGTCGGTCGAAACTAAGCAGAGACAGTGAGATTAGATAGTGAACCACTGTATAGATAGAACTGAGATTGATTTTGATTGATGCAGATTTGAGAGAGTGCCACGGGACTGGACCAGTTGTCAATGGGACATAGGTGCACAGGACCCGAGTTGAGTAGTTTGATTTAGGTGTTTTCTGTGACTTTTATTCATTCCATAAAACTTGTGTGAAATTACATGATTTAAATGGTTTCACAAGATTTAGATACATCTGATTGATTTGAGATATGTAGATATACACGGGTAGTGAGGCCAGAGGCTAGAGGTCCGAGCGCGGGATCAGGGTACACAATGAGATGAGACTCGAGGTATGAGCGCGGGGCTAGGGCGTATGATTAACGCGCCTAGCTTTCGACCTGCTTGAGTGACAGCACTTGAGGACCGAGCGTGGGGTTAGGGTATTCGAGGAGTACGCCTAGCTTACAACCCTTTCAAGTGGGCAATACCTTTGACTTACGACCCGCTCGAGCGATGACCATAGGTTGGATTTTGTTGAGTTAACCTAGCCTGGACATGTTTTTTTAACTGACATTAATTTAATATGTTTTCTGAAACTGTTGCACTGTTTCTAACCGTTTTTATACTATGTCATGCTTTCGAATGTCATATTATCTTTACTGCTCATGCATACATGCATTGTTTTGGAATATTGGTTATAGATGACATACTGAACTTCTTACTCACTAAGCCACGTTGATTATAGGCTCACTACTCTATCATCATTTCAGGTTCTACAGCAGCTAACAAAGGGAAAGGTGTAGTAATCGTCTAACTTCCTCACGATTCTGTCTCTGTTCTTTTGATCTTTGATTAGAGGTTGGTCATTTTGTACATATGTAAAGGGTCACTATGTATTTTGGACAAGACAAATATTTAATGAAATGCTTCCACCTTATATGTTGCTTACTTTTATTTCTAAGTGTTCCAATTATTCTGATATCGTCTGATTGTATGAGGTTTAGAAAGGGCTTAACAGTGGTCGGGCGAACTCGATTTGGTAAGAGGGTTCATCAGGCCACTTTGCCGGTCGAGCCGCCCTTGGCTTAGAGAAGGGGTCTCGACAACATTAACAAGATATATATATATATATATATCAACCTTTTTTCTTTATATTAAAATTCTATATTTTTAACCTATATATAATCCACAAATAAACACGCATATATAATTACAATTAAATAATAATCAGAAACAATATATGCATGATTGCTAATAAATAACACAAAGAATAAAATTTTATTTCCAAATTGAAATTAAATATGACAAAATTAGCCAATGAAGTATAAAACTATAAAAATATATGTTCACATCTTGATTTTTTTTTCCAAAAGTTACTGTTTGTATGAGTTGATAGAACAATCTTTAGGAAAGAGCAGTGAGACAGAGTCTTCTTAAATAATCAGTCTCCTAGAATAGGATTACTTACCCCTCTTTCAATGTTTAACTTTACTCGGGACAAGACTTATCTACTATCAACTCAAACTTATAGTATTATTTCATTTGTCATATTTTGACTTTTGATTTCTGATGTAGAAGATCGTACAAGATGCAATTACAGAGCATACTTTTTTAGCCAGTAACATTATATATAATTTATATTGAATCATATACATAAAAGATATGCATCATTCAAATAATAATATAAAAATTAATCTGACAAATTAAAAACATACCTTCAAGCTTTCACATTCAAAGTTCTTGTTTATTTTATATTTAATATATTTTCATTGAGATTGTAATTGTGCTAATAACATGTTATGAAATTAAAAAAATAAGAAGACAAACTTGAGAGAATAGAAATAAGAAAGAGCTTTCCATTCTCTTAATAATTGGTTTAATTTCAATCTTCATACAACCTTTTCAATAAAAACACCTCTTTTCATAGACTTTTGGTCATAATGGGGTGATAAATACCACATAAATATGATGGTAGTTACAAAAACTAAGTAAATGCCTATGGGGTATATAAAAATTGTAGAATACGAAACGACTATAATTATTATAATTTAAGAGTTAGAGAATATAGTGCGTGGTGGTTATTCAAATATTGTTATAACAAAAACTTAATTAAAATGAAAGAAATAATTGACCTTTCATGAAAATCATAACTATGTATATTTTATAAAGAGATTTAATATTAAAATTGTTGAATCTATAAAAGTAACTTCCAAAAGAAAAGCAACCCAATTTTAACCATGGCTAAACTGCCACGACCCTAGTCCAAATACTTAAATAGCTAAACAGGTTACCTTTCAGATTGTTTTAGATGCAAAATGTATTAGTTCCTAATTATGTGTCCTGCATGCATGAACTTTCTTTTATTGATGGCAATACTAACATAATTATGCTAATTATATTTTTTAAAACAACTAAAATATTTATTATCATTAATGAAAAATATAAATCTCGATGTGCATATTAAACCCTTCGTCCAATAGATATAATTGTTGTAACTGCATAAAAATACAACTGTAATAATCATTTAATATTTTTTATTTGGCAGCTTAGAAGGTACTTTATCAAGCTCGAGTAGCTCAAAGGGTTAATAGGCTTGGCATTTGGTGCAGAGAGTCTATTTGAATGTAAGTTCAAACCAGTCATGGCTAGACTAGTCATGGCTAAATTTAGCCTTCGTTATTAGTAGTTGCAATTCTTAAATTTCAAACAAACTGTTACTCCTATAAAAGAGTAATTAGGAGGTTAGTGCAAAACCACCTTAGGCTTCATAAGGGCTTAACCTGGGTGGCATGTATATAGATACCTATCAAGGGATTAGTGGGAATTCTAGAGCCAAGGGCAAAGGCATCCCTTGAGCTTACACAACGTGGCACGTACAAGAATGAGATGGTTGCCATATTTCGAAAATGCTTGGAGTCTAGAAGATAAGATACAATATTGACTAAATTAGAACAAAATTCTTCAAAAGAATTGTCTATTGGAGAATTAATAAACTATTGTGACAATGATATTGGAAAAAAATAGTAACTTGTGATGGTTGTTTGTTAAAAGTTAAAAAAAGATAGTTGAGGAGAATGGTGACAATTTATGATTGGTTAAAAAATAACTTGACAAGGTATGAAGTGTTGTGATAAGATATAGTTCCAAGTTGTTTAAATAATAAATTATGGAAACTTGTACCATTATTACTTAATCGTATAAACTCATTTGTTCCAGATGACTTTTTTTCTATGTAATAATAGTACAAGTTTTCATATGTTATTTTTATGTAGAGTTTTAACTTCCTCTTGCATTGTTGTCATCCATGGAGCTGCATCTTGACTGCTTGTAGCCTCATGTTGATGACTCTTCATCGTTTGTTAGAAGATAGTATGCAATATTGCTCGGCATATCATAATCTGAGTGCTACAAAGGAGCTTCTCGTACTCGTGTTGAATGACGAACCATCATTGCCTCAGGTACTTATTCCACATGTTATGGTACTATTCTAAAAGGATCTCCTCGTTCAAGCCTTGTTTCTACTTGAACTATACAACTCCTTGCCTTCTACTTTTAAGTGCTAGCATTTTCTTTTTGCATCTTTTCTCTACAAAGATTATGTCCTTGTTGACAATGACCTTATGGGCAATAGGGTCCCATATGCAACTTTTTATCCACATAAAAATAAAACATGAAAACTTGTATCATTATTACATGGAAGAAAAGCCATGTTGAACAAATGGGTCTACATGATTAAATGTGATGGTAATGACTAGGTAGAGTTGTTTCGTACAAAATTGATGGTTAAAAGATTTGCTTAGAAAGAAGGCATGAGCCTTGTTAAAATATTTTAATTTCTCTTGTTGTGCAACTAACTACAATTAAAACAATTCTAGTTCTGTGTGTTATAATTAATCTACATTTAGAACAATTGGATGTGAAG
This sequence comes from Tinospora cordifolia, assembly GCA_030144865.1. NCBI lineage: Eukaryota > Viridiplantae > Streptophyta > Magnoliopsida > Ranunculales > Menispermaceae > Tinospora > Tinospora cordifolia. The sequence goes on along the minus strand of JAJIYU010003011.1, from coordinate 1,617 downwards.
ACTGAATTTTTCCATAGAAAACTAGAAGAAGAATTTTATATGCTCCAACTGAAGATTTTTTATAAAAGAAAAAAGAAGACTTGGTTTGCAAGTTGACCAAATCTCTACACGATTTAAAGTAGACACCAAGATGTTGGTATAAGATATTTAATTCCTTCGTGATCAGTCTTGGATATGATTAACTCAATTTAGACCATTCCACATATTACAAGAGATTTGAAGGTAACAATTCCATCACCTTATTATTGTATGTTTACAACATGTTGGTAGCAGGGCCCAACAAAAATCGAGTCAAAGATTTAAAGACATAATTGGCTAGGGAGTTTGGATGTAAAGGATATAGGACCGACAACAAGAGTTTCTGGATGCAAATTCACCAAGATAGAATAGGTATGAAGATTTGGCTTTATCAAAAAAACTATCTTAACAAGATTTTGTAGTGCTTCAACATGCAAAATTGTATATTGATCTCAAACCCACTTCTTGTTGATTTTGAATTATCTTCTAATAGTCTCTTAGCAACGAAGTAGAAGATGGAAATGTCTCAAGTATTGTATACATCAGCATTAAGAAGTCAAATATTAGCAATGATTTGCACAAGGTCGGACATTGCAAAACTAGTGGTTTACTCGATTCATAGCAGATTATGGGAGAGAGTATTGTAAAATAGTTAAAAGAGTTTTAAGAAATATTAGGAGACCTTGGATGTTTGTATTATATTATAGCGAATCAAAATTTCTTATTAGAGGATATGTTGATTATGATTAGCAGGTGTCCTAATAAAAGAAAATCCAGTACACATTATGTGTTCACACTTGCAAAAGGAGAAGTAAGCTAGATTTCTAAATTACATATTGTTGTAGCTTTACTTACAACCGTAAAAGAATATATTGCAACTCCTCACGCATGAAAGGAGGCAATCTAGGTAAGAAGGCTATTGGAGGAGATTGGGCAAAGACAAGAAATGATTATCTTGCATTGTGACAATCAATAGTGTCTTGCACAATCTAAGGAATCTGACAGTTTATCTCAGAACGAAACACATAGGGGTTTGATACCATTTTATTCAATAAGTAGTAGAAAATAGAATTGTAGATATGAAGAAAATTCAAGTAAGGGAGAACTTAGTGAATGTCGTAACTAAATTAATCGATACTGACAAGTTTGAATAATGTAAATCCTCATTTAGCCTATCTAATACGTAAACAAAATGAACTAACATGAAAAAAAAAAAAAGAATTAGGAGACTATTACAATGTTTTAAGTGAGATAATAAAGAATTAATAAAACATTGTCATGATTATATTTGAAGAAAATAGTGACTCGTGATGGTTGATTGTAAATGAAAAGATGGTTAAAGAGAATACTGACAATTTATAGTTAGTTCAAAAATTATTTGACATAGTATGAAGTGATGTGACAAGATATAGTTACAAGTCATTTCATGCTATCTATAAATAAATTTTTCTTCTTCTCCTTAAATCATCACATCTCTATCTTTTCTCTTCATCTTCTATCTAGCAATCTTCTGGTCCAAGAGAAAGAAAGTCTCTTGTTTTCTCCTTTAAGTGTAAAAAGACGGTAGTAATTTAGCATTTCATAATGATTCTTTTAAAT
>JAJIYU010003010.1:0-28317 GCA_030144865.1 Tinospora cordifolia | reverse complement strand
CATGAGATATTGAAAAATGGAATGTCAAGTGTGTGTCACTTGTAAAGTAGCATGGACCCAACCCACATATTGGTTAAGTCCACTGTCAAAAAGAACGGTGGTTAGGTCCAATACTCAAATCAAAGAAACATGGGGTTGGGGTGTTACAACCAAACAGATGTGCCTTCTCTGTCAGGGGCATTGGCGTAGAATTCTTGCACAATTGAAGCTACTGTGTTGCCCGGTGCTCGAATCAATTTTTTCCAATGTCGGACAGCTATAACTGTATCAATGCCCAACTCACACTCCTCATTCATCAACATTATTCCTCTCTCATGAATTAGATGCCTGTTGGAACGAATAATAGTGAGTCTCTGTTTTGCATTCGCTGTACGAAATCGATTCCTATCAGATGGTGGAGGAGGAGGTGCATGTTGCTTCCCCTTAGAAGCAGGCATTTTCATATGTGGAGGCCTGCAAACTCAAAGATTAAAAGCAAGGAAAACAACAAGATTCATATATAATAACACGGAAACCATTCAATGAAACATACTCCACATAAAGTTCATGTACATGGTCTAAGCATTCTAACATAAAAGTCATTAAATAGGGATGAAACATTGAATGTTGAATTGCTTGTAATGGTTCATGACAGAAAAATCAAATGAAAAGACACCTCATTTCATGAAACAAGACATCCCAAGCCCTAACTTGCTCATAAACATGGATGTTATAAGACTTAGTGCAAAAATGAATCAAATAATTGCAGATTCAAAGTAAAGAAAAGAATATGATGAGTTATTGAGCAAAAATCACCATGAAAGCATTCCTAAATCATTTAAAATCATCTAAACACTCAAATAAATGCAAGAAACTACTAAAAAATCAAAGAAGAGCACTTACATTTTACTTTAAAGGGAATGGGAAGCTTGAACTCTTGAAGAGAAACCTCAAAAACCAGATAAAAATCGGATTTTCAACACACAAATGCTCAAAATGACCACGATCTGTCTTTTAAAAGACGCATGGACCGCGGTCCTTGCTTTATGGACCACGGTCCATAGACCTTTTTTGGTTTTTTTAAAAATAAAACATTGAACTGTGGACCGCGGTCACCAGTTTTATACTGTTCTGCCGACCGCAGTCCATATTTTTAAACCAAAATATTATCTTCTGTGGACCGTGTCACCAGTGTTTAGACCGCGGTCCATATTTTTATTGCAGAAATACACATTCTGTGGACCGCGGTCTATAGAGTGCAGACCGTGGTCCATATGTTCTTTTGCTCAATATGCATTCTGCCGACCGCGGTCCATAAAGTGCAGACCGTGGTCTACAGAATGTGGTTTTTGTATTCTGTGTTTGAACCGAGGTCTGTATCTTGTGGACCGTGGTCGACAATTTGATGAACCCTTTTTAGTCAATTGTAAGTGCATAAACATAATTTCTCATTGCAATTTAACAACTAATTTCAAAAATATAATCATATAAACTACTGTAGTGGGTTGTCTCCCACTCAGCGCTAAGTTTAACGTCGTTAGCTCGACAAAGATACTCTACTTCATTCTTTGAGGAGAACCGTCTCCACCATTTGTTTTGGACCACTGTAGAAAATCTTCAGTCTTTGGCCATTCACCTTGAAGTTGTGACCATCAACCAGGCTCTGCACCTCTACTGCTCCATACGGGAAGACTTGAGTAACTAAAAACGGTCCCGACCATCGAGATTTAAGCTTACTCGAAAACAAACGGAGTCTTGAATTGAAAAGAAGCACTTGCTGTCCAGGTTTGAACTACTTTTTCTCTATGATTTGATCATGCCATTTCTTCACACGCTCTTTGTAGGTGGTGTTGTTCTCAAATGCTTCTCTGCAAAATTATTCAAGTTCTACGAGCTGCAACAACCAATTCTCACCACAAGCCTTCGCATCGAAATTTAACTTCTTTATCGCCCAATAGGCTCTGTGCTCTAACTCGCAAGGCAAGTGACAAGATTTCTCATACAGTAATTGATAAGGAGACATACCAATGGGTGTTTTAAATGCTATTCAATAGGCCCACAATGCATCATCTAACTTGAATGCCCAGTCCTTGCGGTTTGTACCAACCGTTTTCTACAATATTGATTTGATTTCTCGGTTAGACACTTCAGCTTGCCCGTTAGTTTGAGGATGATAAGGTAGAGCAACCTTGTGCCTCATGCCATACTTAGTGAGAAGGTTGTTGAAGACTTTGTTGCAAAAATGTGTTCCTTCGTCACTCACAATGGCTCTAGGAGTACCAAAACGAGAGAAGATATTTCTTGTAAGGAACTTAAGGACCACTCGTGCATCATTCTTTGTTGTGGCCACAACCTCTACCCATTTAGAGACATAATCAACAGCTAACAAAATGTATTGCTTACCAGTTGATGGTGGAAATGGCCCCATAAAGTCAATGCCCCGCACATCAAACAATTCTACTTCTACAAATGACGTAAGAGGCATTTCATTCTTTCTGGAAATGTTTCCTTGTTTCTGACATGCCTCACAAGTCTTAACAAACAGATAGGCATCTTTCAACATGCTTGGCCAAAAAATCCGTTCTCAAGGACACGTCTAGCTGTTCTTTGGTGGCTATAGTGACCACTATAAGGTGAAGCATGGCAATCATGAAGAACTTTGTTAATTTCATGCTCAGGAATGCAACGACGAATCACCTTGTCAGCACATCTCCGGTAAAAAAAAGGATCATCCCAAAGATAAAACTTACTTTCATGTATAAAACGTTTTAACCGGCTCTGAGATAGATCTGGTGGTGTTACGCTTGTAGCTTTGTAATTAGCAAAATCTGCGTACCACGAAAGGATGTCATTCGGTGCCAAGAGACGCTCATCCGGGAAGAGCTCTAATATTCCCTTTGAATAAGGATTTGCTTCATTTGACAGGCGAGATACGTGGTCAACCACAACATTTTATGTACCCTTCTTGTCTATTACTTCAATATCAAATTCTTGCAGCAGCAAGATCCACCTTATTAATCTTGGCTTAGCATCCTTCTTTGCAAACAACTGTTTGATTGCCGCATGATCTGTGAAAACTTTGACATGTGAGCCCACAATGTATGATCTGAACTTGTCGCAAGCAAAAATAACAGCTAGTAACTCCTTTTCAGTGGTTGTGTAGTTCCTTTGAGCATCATCTAATATTTTGCTTGCATAATAAATGGCTTTGAACATTATATCACGCTTTTGTCCCAAGACTATTCCTACTGCATAATCACTAGCATCACACATGTTTTCAAATGGTTCTCCCCAAACTGGTGTTGACATTATTGGAGCAGTTGTCAAGGCTTTCTTAAGTGTGTTGAAAACATCAACACACTCAGTTGTGAAGATAAATTCAGCTTCTTTTTCCAACAATTGGCATAGAGGATGAGTTATGTGAGAGAAGTTCTTGATAAATCTTCGATAGAACCCTGTGTGCCCCAAGAAACTTTTCACTTCACGCACTGTTGTTGGTGGTGACAGATTTTCAATGGCTTGAATTTTTGCTTTGTCAACTTCTAAGCCATTAACAAAAACTCTATGCCCCAACACAATGCCTTCCCAAACCATGAAGTGACATTTCTCCCAATTTAAAACTAGATTCTTTTCTTTGCACCGGGAGAGAACTCGTTTCAGATTCTTGAGACATTGTTCAAATGTTTCACCAAACACTGAGAAGTCATCTATGAATACCTCCATGATGTCTTCAATCATATCAGCAAATATTGCCATCATGCATTGCTGGAACGTTGCTGGTGCATTGCATAGGCCAAATGGCATTCTCTTAATTGCATAAGTGTCATATGGACAAGTAAAAGTAGTTTTTTCTTGATCTTCTGGTGCAATGACAATTTGATTATATCCAGAATATCCGTCCAAGAAACAGTAGAAATCATATCCAGCAATGCGATCCAGCATTTGATCCACAAAAGATAAAGGGAAATGATCCTTATGAGTTGCCTTGTTCAGCTTCCGATAATCTATGCAAACTTGCCATCCTGTTGTTGTTCTAGAAGCTATGGACTCTCCTTTTTCATTTGTAATCATAGTCATTCCCCCTTTCTTAGGCACAACATGAATAGGGCTAACCCATGGTGAATCTGATATAGCGTAAATGATTCCAGCTTTAAGCCACTTCATAACCTCTTTCTTCACCACTTCTTTCATAATTGGATTGAGCCTCCGCTGATGTTCAACTGTTGGTTTGTGTGAGTCCTCCATTAAGATTTTATGCATGCAAATGCCTGGACTTATCCCTTTGATATCTTCAATAGTCCATCCTAATGCAGATTTATGCTTCTGTAACACCTTCAACAATTTTCCTTCTTGAACCGGTGCAAGTGATGAAGAGATAATAACTGGAAGTGATTTATTTTCATCCAGAAATGCATATTTCAAATGCTCGGGTAGCTGTTTCAATTCCACTTCCTTAGGAAGTTCTTGAACAACATTAGATGAGTGATCTTCGGGCAATTGTTCCTCTTTACTATGAAATTCTGGTGCACTTGCACCATAAGCTGCTCTTCTTCTGTCATAGCTTCTGGAAATTTCAAAGAGCGAGAGATGCTTGCCACCAACTCATCTTGTGAGCTTAATGTCTCCACCACCTTGCCAATGCAAGAGTTTACGATCTCCACCCTGTTGCATTCATGTAGGTCACTTGGATATTGCATTGCCTTGTAAAGATTAAAGATCACTTTCTCATCATTAACTCTTAGAGTTAATTCTCCCTTGTATACATCAATGAGAGCATGCCCGATAGCTAGAAACGGTCTTCCAAGGATAAGTGGTACTTAACAATCTTCTTCCATGTCTAAAACCACAAAATCCATTGGAAATATGAACTTATCTAACTTGACCAACACATCCTCAACCACTCCTTTTGGATAAGTTAAAGATCTATCAGCTAGTTGAAGAGTGATGGTTGTTGGCTTGATTTCTGTCATTCTCAACCTTCTACATACCACCAAAGGTATCAGATTTATGCTTGCTCCGAGATCACATAGTACCTTCTCAAAAATTTCAGACCCAATATTGCAAGGTATAGTGAAGCTACCTGGATCTTTCAACTTTTGTGGAAGCTTCTTCTGTAGGATGGCACTACATTCCTCAGTTAGCTTGACTGTTTCAAAATCCTCCAGCTTCCTTTTCTTGGGCATGATCTCCTTCATAAACCTTGCATAATTTGGCATTTGTTGCGAAGCTTCAGCAAATGGGATGTCTATGTGAATTTTCTTAAACATCTCCAAAAATCTAGCAAACTGTTCATCCACCTTCTTTTTCTAAAATCTTTGAGGAAATGGTAAAGGTGGAGTTTCAGAAATTCTGCTCTCTTGATTTACTCTTTCCTTGACCTTCCCTTTTGATGATGTCGGGTCTTCATGTTGATCTATAGATGACTTTTGCACATCCATCTCATTGCTAACAGCTCCTTCAGCTTCATTAGGTAGTATACTTGGATTTGGAGGACCTACTACCTCTTTGGCGCTCCTAGTAGTAACCGCCTTGCAGCTCTCCTTTGGATTTACTTGAGTATCACTTGGAAAAGAGCTTCGCTGCTGATTTGACACTATTTGTGCCAATTGCCCCACTTGGGTTTCCAGATTTTTTACAGTAGCATTGATGTTTCCAACCTGAAGTTCAATTCCAAAAACTCTTGTGTCATTTTTATCAACCCTGCTAGTCAACTCCTTGAAGAATCTTGAGTGCATACTCACCATTTCATCAAGTTTATCCTCCAAAGATGGCTTTTTATCTTGCAAAGGCTGTTGATTGACAAATCCTGGAGGCATTTGAGCATTTCTGTTATTTGCATATGAGAAATTCTCATGGTTTCTCACACTCCGATGGTAATACTTTGGAACATTATATCCCCCAGCTAGAGCTTGATACCCGTTGAATCTATTCATTGCATTCATTTGTTCAATTGAGGCTTCTCCTTGATAAGATGACTTATTTGCTTCAGCAATTGAATGCACTTGTGGCTGAAGTTGTTGATGTTGTTGAAGTTGTGCTCCATTAGTCTTTTCTTCCACCAAATTCAACCGATGGGTCATTGCTGCAAGTTGGGCATGCAATGCACTAATTTCATCAACTTCATGAATTCCAACTCTCGTAGTTGTACTTCTTTCTGCACCATGTCCATAAGCGTTGGCTGCCATGTCTTCAATCAGTTGAGTTGCTTCTGTGGTTGATTTCCCCATCAAAGATCCTCCAGTTGCTGAATCTACCAAGGCCCTTGTGGATGGTGTAAGTCCACTATAAAACATCTGAATTTGAAGCCAAGGTAGATAGCCATGTTGTGGGCAATGCCTTAGTAGGTCTTTAAATCTCTCCCAAGCCTCATACAAAGATTCAAACTCAGATTGTTTGAAAGAGTTAATCTCCCCTCGTAGCTAATGTATTTTGGCTGGTGTGAAATACTTTTGCAAGAACTTCTGGCCCATTTTTTCCCAAGTTGTGATACTTCCCGGAAGCAATGTTTGCAACTAGCTTTTTGTTTTATCCCTTAAGGAGAAGAGAAATAGTCGTAGCCTAAGCTGATCTTTAGTTACTCCATTCATCTTGACAGTATCACATATTTCCATGAATGAATTTAGATGTACCATAGGATCTTCCACGGCTGAACCTCCAAACTGTTGTTGCTGCACCATTGTGATCAAAGACGGTTTCAACTCAAAATTGTTTGCATCGATGGGTGTCCTTGCTATGCCTGAATAGTTGTTTAAAACTGGTTTCAAGAAATCTCGTAATGGTGTCTCTCCATTGTTACCAACACCCGAACTACTGCTTTCAGCCATGTTTGATGTACGTTCTTTAGCCTCCAACCGAATCTAACTGATTGTTTTCAACAAATCTGAATCGTGGTGGTCACAAAGACGTTTACTCATACAATCCTAAAACACAAAAAAAAGCAAAAAGATCAAGTGTATTTAATGTATTTTTTAGTAAGGATAAGAAAACTCAATTAAAAAGTATAAATAAGATAAAATATCGTCTTGATTAAGACCAAACCAAATTCAACTGGTTTATCAAATACACTAACACCGTTTTATTCCCCGGCAACGGCGCCAAAAACTTGTTGACAACCCCGCAAGTGTACGGGATCGCAGTAGTAATAACCAGTAAGACCGGATATCGTCCTCAAAGAAGAAAAGGTTGCTAATGAATTCTAATCCCAGATTTACTATTGATCACGATTTTATCAAGACTAGATTGGAAGTGGTTGAATTAATCTCAGATCTAAACAAATAAAAGGGTTGATGTGTAAGATTTCAATAAATAAATATGTCTAGGATAGTAAATGTCGCTGCGTAGTTTGTAAACCTTGGTTGTTGTTATGAATTACTTAATCTATGAGCTGTAGCATCAATGGTTGGAATCTTTTCCCAAGGTATTCCAACACTCACTAGATTTGCTTTGTCAAACCCTCTTCCGAGGCGTTTACTCAACAAGCTATGTGTTTTATCCAACAATCCCTATGCAACTCCCTAGATTAGTCAACAATCTCCCGATTAATCAACTGGTCTAAGTCCAAATTGTGATATCCACTCTTTAGACTTCTCTCCCGAGATAGACCAAAGTATTAAGTTCAATACATCTATGGCCACTAGACATAAAGTTGTAAGTCTACACAATAAGGAATAGATTCTATAACTCAGCAACTACAATTAGAGATTACAAACATGCATTGAACATCACATCCCAGAAATAAAACTGATTAGCTAGACATAAATTCAAAGGAAATAATCAAATTAAATTTAAAGAAGAAATACATACTCAAATCTCTTAAACAATCTTCAAAAATCAATAAAGAACTAGTCTTTCATGCCCTAATAGTCATCACAGTGGTTTTTCTTCGATCTTCCATCCTCCAGACTCTAATTTCCCTTTTCTATTTATAGTCCCGCACTAAAAAACCTAAAAAAATATGAAAATCTCGCTAGACAATCGAGTGACCGCGATCAGTGATCGTGGTCCATGAAATTGATGTCAAAACCCATAAATTCTTGCATTCTGTCCACCGCGGTCTGTGCTATTACTGTGCAATTCACATTCTGGTGACCGCGGTCTCTAGTTTATGGACCGCGGTCACCAGTGTGTTATCAACTGGTTCTGTTCTTCTGTTATTACTACAGTCTTCAGTTCTTGGACCGTGGTCTACTGGTATTTGCTCTTGATTTTATCTCTTATTTGCCTTCTTCTAATGCATCATTTTGTGTGCTTCAACCTGTATCCTGCAATACACTCAATTCCTTTCCCAGATATTATTGTAATACCCCAGAATTTTGTCAAATAATTTAAAATAAATAAAATAAGTTAAGTGAATTAATTTCAAAGATTTTAAGAAATTTTGGGTGCAAATTTTGGGTTGGCACATGAAAAATAAAATATATTAGAGATATAGTAAAAATCAAGCAAATAAGACCTTAATTTGATAATTAAATGAAAATTAAGGTTTAGTAGAATTAATTATGAAATTTAAGGAGTTACTTAAATAGAAATAAAGTATATACACATATTGGCTAATATGTGTATGAATAAGGTGTGTGTTAGCATAATAAATGTTAATATACATATAGGTTAATATGGGAATCAAATAACAATGTAGTGTACATGTATTTATTAAAAATAAATAAAGCATTATGTAAATATCAATTTATAATTACATAAATTATTATCTAAAAATGATATATGAAATAAATAAAAATACATGGAAAGGGAAAATGTAGATTATTTAATTATTAGCATTAAAAATATTAAGGAAATAGAAAAATATCAAATAAATGCAATATTAAATAATTAGAAAGGGAAAAATATTAGCATATCATCAAAATAGAAGGGAATATACAAGAAAATCAAGTTTTTATCAATTAGGAAGTGTCTAATTGGCAATTTTCGGATAATAGCAACACTAAAAATCAAATTTGGTAAATAGAAACACGATCCAACGGCCAAAAATGTATAATCCATCTGATCCAGGATCTCACGGTCACGATCGAAGTCCAAAATGACACCCAAGAGCACCGAATCATCAAGATCGAATGACTCACGATCGGTCGACTCAATCCAACGGCCCAGATCACAGGCGCGAGACGATCATCGTAAAATCGGACCGCACACGAAACTTGAGGACGATCTGTGTGATCCAACGGCTCAGAAGGAAGGCGTTAAATCGTGATTGCGAACGTGCTGCGCTCGAGGATGATCTGATGGTCTAGATTGAAATCTTTTTCGTTGATCAAGATATGCGTGTCTCATGGACAATCCGAGCATCCAGATCTAAGCCGCGTTTGGTAGATCGCGAATTGATGCGTAACTCGAGGAAGATTGGAGCGATGAGATTCGTGGATCTGATAAATTCGAGAATAGTGTGTGAAACTCGAGGAACATCGAACGGATTAGATTCAACCCGTCAGATCAAGATCTAATGCAGCGATCGAGAACGATCCGACGGCCAGGATCATTTGCTCCGAAAATAATAACAAAAAATTCGAATTAAATCAATAAAAATACTTCAAAATTCAAAAATTGGTTTCTAAAACCCCAAAAATTTTCAAAAAAATCACTTGCTAATCTCTTGTGCTTGGGGGGTACGAAATTTTGAAGGATTGACAAGTTTCTTACAATGAGAGCACTACAAACTTTCTATTCTATACACTTTTGAACTCTATATAAACACCCCTCACACTCACAACTCATCTCATCCCAAGAAACAAGAGTTGAATTGTCATCTTGTTCTCTAAGCCTTCTTCTTGGCAATCCCCTCAGTTCTTGAGTAATCTTGAACTATTCTTGAGTGTTCTTGAGTGTTCTTGAGAGTTCTTGAGAGTTCTTGAGTGTTTGGAGGCCTTGAAGTAACGGAACTCTGCTAGATTTCAGAGGTGTGCAGAAGTGACGCATTTAAGGTGGAAGTGATTTCTAACCTTTACTTCTTTATTTTAATTTGAATGAATCTTGCATATGTTATGATGTTTTCAATATGATTGATTGAATATATGTTTTAATATGCATGATTTATTTATTGTGCCATGAATATACATATGATGCATGTTTAGAAATCATGAATAATGATGCATGTTATGCATGAATTATGCCATAAATAAATCTTTAATGTTTCATGTTATGCACCCTTTGCAATACCCCAACCCCTGTATCTTTAAGCATTGGACACGTCCACCATTTTCTTGACAGTAGACTAAACCAAACGGTAGGCCGGGCCGGTGTTACATTACAAGTGCCCACACTTGACTTTCTTTCTATTTCAATTATTTCATGCCTTAATCGTGCATAACTTAAAATTCAAAAATTTATTAAGGCAATAGTATAAGAAATAACTGAAATTCATAAACTCAATTAATTAAATAAAATTGAGTACATAATTTGAAAAAATATTACAGCGAAAGTCTTAAAACTTGGGCAACATGCCCTTACATAAAAATTAGAAACTTTTTAAACAAAAAGACCCTAACTAATATTCATGGTCTTCATGTGATTCAATTTCCTGAAAAATAGAAGGAAGGGTGAGCACACAGCCCAGTGGATCTTTCTAACATTTAAATCATTATTTCAATTCAAACAAACCAAGCATATCAAAAATTTTTGTACATTAGGCAATTCAAGCAATTTCTTGTTTTGGTTGACATTTGGACCGAAAGAGTTTAATCTCTGTGTTCCACATCAAGGGGAGAGAGAATGACAAACGAAAACTCAAACCCCAATATCTATTTCGTGGGATCACTGTTGGAAACCCATATCAAAATCATCAATGAAAAACTGGCAAGCTAGGTCGGAGGGTGGAACACACACGATGACATTACGCAGTCTATCATCGCACCGGTACGTGGATTGAATCATAATTTAATCTTTTCTTAGTGATAAACACACAATATCGGATTAAACCATCGACATAACATATACATAACATGAAACATTAAATATTTATTCATGGCATAATTCATGCATAACATGCATCATTATTCATGATTTCTAAACATGTATCATGTGTATATTCATGGCACAATAAATAAATCAGCATATTAAAACATATATTCAATCAATCATCTTCAAAACATCATCACATATGCAAGATTCATTCAAATTAAAATAAAGAAGTAAAGGTTAGAAATCACTTCCACTTTAAATGCGTCACTTCTGCATACTTTTGAAATCAGGCAGAGTTTTGTTACTTCAAAGCCTCCAAACACTCAAGAACTCTTAAGAACACTCAAGAACACTAAAGAACACTCAAGAACAATTCAAGATTACTCAAGAACTGAGGGGATTGCCAAGAAGAAGGCTTAGAGAACAAGATGACAATTTAACTCTTGTTTCTTGGGATGAGATGAGTTGTGAGCGTGGGGGGTGTTTATATAGAGTTCAAAAGTGTATAGAATGGCAAGTTTGTGGTGCTCTCATTGTAAGAAACTTGCCAATCCTTCAAAATTTCGTGCCCCCCAAGCACAAGAGATTAGCAAGTGATTTTTTTTGAAAATTTTTGGGGTTTTAGAAACCAATTTTTGGATTTATGAAGTATTTTTATTGATTTAATTCGGATTTTCTGTTATTATTTTCAGAGCAAATGATCCTGGCCATCGGATCGTTCTCGATTGCTACATCAGATCTCGATATGGTGGGTTGAATCTAAGTCGTTCGATGTTCCTCGAGTTTTGCATGTTATTCTCGAATTTATCAGATCCTCGAATCTCATCGATCCGATCTTCCTTGAGTTACGCATCAATTCACGATCTACTGAACGCGGCTTTGATCTGGACGCTCGGATTGTCCTCGAGACACACGTATCGCGATCAACGAAAACGATTTTGATTTGGACCGTCAGATCATCCTCGAGCGCAGCACGTTCGCGATCACGATTTAGCGCCTTCGTTCTGAGCCGTTGGATCGCACAGATCGTCCTTGAGTTTCGTGTGCGGTCTGATTTCGCGATGATCGTCTCGCGCCTGTGATTTGGGCCGTTGGATTGAGTCGACCGATCGTGAGTCGTTCGATCTTGATGATTCGGTGCTCCTGGGTGTCGTTTTGGACTTCGATCGTGATCATGAGATTCTGGATTGGATGGATTTTACGTTTTTGGTCGTTGGATCGTGTTTCTATTTACCAAATTTGATTTTTAGTGTTACTATTATCCAAAAATTGCCAATTAGACACTTTCTAATTGATAAAAACTTGATTTTCTTATATATTCCCTTCTATTTTGATGATTTGCTAATATTTTCCCCTTTCTAATTATTTAATATTGTATTTATTTGATATTTTTTTATTTTCTTAATATTTTTAATACTAATAATTAAATAATCTACATTTTTCCTTTCCATGTATTTTTATTTATTTCATATCTCATTTTCAGATAATAATTTATGTAATTATAAATTGATATTTACATAATGCTTTGTTTATTTTTAATAAATACATGTACACTACATTTTTATTTGATTATATACATATTCCCATATTAACCTATATGTGTATTAACATTTATTATGCTAACACACACCTTATTCATACACATATTAGCCAATATGTGTATATACTTTATTTCTATTTAAGTAACTCCTTAAATTTCATAATTAATTCTACTAAACCTTAATTTTTATTTAATTACCAAATTAAGGTCTTATTTGCTTGATTTTTACTATATCTCTAATATATTTTATTTTTCATGTGTCAACCCACAATTTGCACCCAAAATTTCTTAAAATCTTTGAAATTAATTCACTTAACTTATTTTATTTATTTTAAATTATTTGATAAAATTCTAGGGTATTACAATTATTTTCTTATAGAAGAATATCAAAACTATAGAAAACAAGGCTTAAAAGTCATTAAACAATGTAAATCCTTAACTATATGCAACTATTGCTAATAATGCAATTCTTTACTTCTATTTTTTCTTATTTCCTATAAAATGCATCATTTTACTCATTCTAATGTTAGTTTGCTATGCAACTAACACTTATCATCCTCAAACTAATGGGCAAGCTGAAGTTTTGAATCAAGAGATTAAAATTATCCTTCAGAAGACAGTGGGCACAAATCGTAAGGATTGGGCAGTTAAACTTGATGATGCACTATGGGCGTACAGGACAACATTTAGACTCCTATTGGCATGTCTCCTTATCAGCTCGTGTATGGGAAATCATGTCATCTCCCATGTGAGCTGGAGCATCGTGTTTATTGGGCAGTGAGAAAGTTAAACTATGATTCTCAAGCATGTGGTGAGAATAGATTACTATAGATTACGGAGTTAGATGAATTCAGGTGAGACGCTTTTGAGAATAACCGTATCTATAAATAAAAAACCAAGAAATGGCATGATCAGATGATCGAAAAGAAAGAATTTCAACCTGGCCAACAAGTTCTCTTATTCAACTCACGCTTGCAGTTATTCCCTGGGATGCTTAAGTCTTGTTGGTCTGGCCCATTTCTTGTCACACAATTTTTTCCTTACGGAGCTATAGAATTGCAAAGCTTAGTAGATGGGCATCGTTTTAAAGCCAATGGTTAAAGATTGAAGATCTTTTATGGTGAAACCCACCGGAATGCGGATATTATGAAGCTGAAAGATTAATATTTCATATCCTCGTCAAGCTGACGACGTTAAACATAGTGCTTAGTGGGAGGCACCCCACTAGTTTTTATTTTATTTTATTTTATTTTTCTTTTCGTTTAGTTTCATTTATTTAGTTAGGGTTTAATTTAATTTCATAGGTATGCATGCATTGTAGCCAAGTCAAAAAAAAAAAAAATTCCATGCATTTTAGTTAATTATTCTCTAATACTTGTTTCCTTTTTGCCACATCCAGGTTTTCTAAGTGCTCTAGCATACTATCCTCCCAGTGAGCGTCAAAGTAAAGTGTGTTCTTGAGGACAAGGCACAATTTAAGTTTGGAGGTGCGCATTGAAAGAAATTCTTCTTCAATTTCATTTAGGTTTATTTTTCATTTATATTTACATATTTTGTTTGCATTAATGCTTCTAAACTGCATATATTTATGGGCATATCACATACATAGCTATTGAAATTAGATATTAGGATTATTTATTTAATGTTAATGCATGAGCACATTAGTTTAGGACATGAGCATATAGAGCATATAGATGTCACTTAGGCTAGATTCATGCCATATTTTTTTGAAAATTTTCACTGAGTAACCTATGAAATTAAAAATCCCTCTAGTGTGATGAGACAAAGAACTAGGGTACTTTCAAACAGTTTGTGTGCTTGGTTTGTCTGAAAGTTGACCTTGACAAAGCTCTCTATTCTTAGGTAGATTGAGAATCTGAAAAATAAGGAAAGTGAGGAGTAGAAACCAAACCACAAGTGGAGATAATTTCTCATAGACTTTTGAAATAATCAAATCTGTCTTGAACATTGCTTAAAAATAACCTTAAGAAGGAGATGAAGTAGGCCATCTGTGTTTGAGTTATAGCCTAAAGGCCAGTCCTAGCATTTATAATCCTTTGTAGCCAATTTTGAGCTTTATAGCCTATTTTCTTATTAAGAACCTAAACATTATATATATAAACACTCTATCCTTTTATGAATATCTCAGTTGGACCTATTTGTGTGCACTCATAGTTTTAATGCTACCTATTTTGATTATGTGAAAGAAGGAGGGGATGCTAACATTGAAATACATATGTTTTTAGTTTTTGCTTTTGTTTTCGATTTTGTTTAGTAAAAAAGAAAAATGAAAAAAATGAAAGAAAAAAGTTTTATTTATTTCTTTAGTATTTCAGTATTGTCAATGATAGCTAAAGTTTCTACTTTTGTATGAGTGTACATGAGAGTACAAGTTGAAATGCACGTGATGAAATAAGTTTGGGGGAGCTATGGAAATAAGGTTGTGAGCATGAACGAAGAAAAACAAGGGATTGAATATAAAGGATTAAGCTACATTGAAAAAATCAAACAAACTAGGTTGGTATTATTGTTATGAGTGTACACTTGAGTCAGATTTAAATTCATACTACACTTGTACCTTGAGCCAAACTACATTACAACCTAAAAGAAAGACCACTGATCTTGACTATAGTTTGACTTAATTAGAAGATAGATAGAGGAGAAAATTGAGAGGGTCTATGTACTTAGGTATTAGGAAAGGATTTTTGTGAGTGGGATGGTGCCTGCAAATCACCTACAAAGTCTAGGATGATTAAGATACTGATAGATGAGAGAGTGAAATTAAGAAAGAAAAGAGGATGAACTGAAAATCTAGACAACCTAAATGACCCTAGGGAAGTGTTAATGAGTCATAAACTATAGGAATGAAAGATTGAGCTTATAATGATTAGTAAAAATGAATTTAACTCTATATGGTATGGTATGTCAGTTTAGATTAGAGTCATTGTTCGGGGACGAACAATAGTTTAAGTTTGGGGGTATTTGTTAGTTGCATTACATATAACATTATTATATATTTTTTACATATGTTTTGCATGAGTTTAGGTAGAAAATATGACATAATTACTCATAATTAGATGTATGATTAATTATATTCATATTATATATTATTTATACATTTCGAGTATTTTAAAATAGTTTTTTATATTTATTTATGTTTTTTATTTAATGCCCGAGAAATTATTATTAATTATTTTTGTAGGTTTAGAATAATTGGGAACATGTATAAATAAGTACAACAAGCCATGGCCCAAAAGTGTGTAAAGCCCATCCAACACATACAAAACATGG
The DNA here is from genome assembly GCA_030144865.1 of Tinospora cordifolia. Taxonomy (NCBI): domain Eukaryota; kingdom Viridiplantae; phylum Streptophyta; class Magnoliopsida; order Ranunculales; family Menispermaceae; genus Tinospora; species Tinospora cordifolia. The sequence continues at coordinate 12,599 of JAJIYU010003010.1, read as the reverse complement.
TCAATGAAACATTGCAGCCCACAAGCATCAAGGCCCCTTTTTCAAGCCCAAAACAAAACTCACAATCCGATCCAAAATAGCAAAGCATGAGCAGATGGCAAGATCGTAAATAGCAATGAACTTGCATGGGTGGACTGTCTAATTATTTGGAGAATGGCATGAGCTTGTAAATAAAGGAAAAAAGCAAGGTTAAAATGAAAAGAAGACGACAAAAATATGGGGCATGATTTGTGTGCAAAAGAGAGAATGGCAAGGAGCATAAATAAGAAGAAAAGCAATGGCAAAGAAGAAAAGAATAAAAGAAAAGATAAGCAAATTGGATTGGTTCGAGTTTGAGTGAACTGTGAAAATAGGCACTATATATAGGAAATTCAGGATTTTGGCATGACGGTGTGCCCATGGCCATTAGGATTCCGTATTCCGTTACAATTAGGGTTATTCCACGGTTCGTTTTAGAAAACATTATAAATAGGCTTCGTAGTTCTAATTCAGCATTCAATTTTCATAATTTCGTTCATTATTCAAGTTTTGAAGCAGTTATTGAAGGCCATAGAGAGAAGATAATCGAAAAGACCAAACTGAAGAACAAGAATTGAAGAAAAAGATCAAAGCTAAATTTAGTATGATCTTTACTTTATTTAATTCTTTGTTTGGTATTTTTTAAATATGTCTGGCTAAGTATTTTTATTTTTAGGATGTAATTTAGATTGTAAGAACTTTTAATTTTATTTTGATTAATTTATTTTAAGGTATTGTTTTATATTCTGTGTGTTTAATGTTTTTTATTGATTGATTACTTATAAATTGATTTTCGATTATTAAATTAACTCGGGAGAGAAGTTCAATAATTGGATAATCAAAATATAGACCTACTTGAATTAGTTGACCGGAAGGTTGTTAATTCTGTAGGAGGTTGCACGTGATTAATATTTTAATACATTAGTTTATTAACTGTGCTCCTCAGGAGGGTGTATTAAGCAATTTAACTAATAGGATCAAGGCGCCTTGGGAGAGAGTTTTAATTATTTGTGCTATAACCTACAAGAACAAAATTTAGATTAATTGAAATAAATATTAAAAGTGAATACATGATAATTTACTATCTTAGAATTTGAATTAATATAGTTTTCAATTTAATATCCACTTGTGTTCAATTTACTTTTGATTTAATTTAAGTTTTCACTATTTGATTAAATTCCGAACCTCAATAAAGTTGAAACTAAAATTAGATTGGACTTTAAGATTATTAACCACAAACCGTTCTCAGAGAACAATAATCCGGTATTTACCAAGTATATTACTGTTGCGATCTTGTACACTTGTAGTGATTTCAACAATTGTATACCGATGTTATACCATCGTTATACCTAGAATATCTCGCCCAACTCTTCAGATCTCAATTTTTGTATACCAAATTTTTCTATATACCAACGTTATAATATTTTTAAAGATTGTATAGTGTACCTATTTTTTTATTATTATATACCACTTTTAAAGTTTGTATATTATTATATTCTATTTATATCCCAACAAATCAGTTTCCGAACACTGTTATCCTTTTGTATACACATATTATACTAATGTTATTCAAAAATAATAACAACAGATTATTTCTTAAAAGATATCACGTTATATACACATGTTATACGGAAGTTAAACATACTGTATACTAGTGTTTCTGAGATATTGCAACATATCGTATTTTATATACAGAAGTTATACATGTTGTATACCATATTTTTGAGATTCTGCAATATATGCATTCTATGTACAACGTGTATACAGGAGTTACACACGCTATATACCATTAATTTTAATCTTATAACATATGTGCCATTTTTTCTGTTTTGTTTTTCAAAAAATTAGTTTTATAATCATTTTCTAGTATTTTTTATATTAATTTTCTCGTTTTGCATATAATTAAAAATAACGGTATTTTTGTAAATATTTCTATTTTTTTGTACAAATATGTGCTTTTCCTTTTAAAAATTAGTACAAAGGCCCTAATCATAGTAATTCCTTATAAAAAAAATTTTTATTTCTAATTTTACCCTTTTTCAATAACAAAATATTTAAATTCCAATATAAAAAAAATTATTTTTCATTTTACCCTTCTTTATATAAAACCAGTAAAAAAAATTTTTTAATGATTATAGATTTCTCTTTTCTAACACTAAATTGAACAATTGAAGATGTGTTGAAAAAAAAAAAAAAATTAACGCATCTTAAATCGCTCAAATCCGAGTTCAAAAAAGAACGTTATAACCATTTGATGTTATAAATATAAATTGCACAGTTGGTTAATTAATAAATAGGTTTATAAGTCAACCTATTAGTTAATTAGTGAATTGAATTAACTGATCAAGTAATTAATTAACCATAATTTTAAATGGGCATAAATTTTTCATTTTAACTTCGATTTAACTGATTCAAGATGCCTTAAAAAGATATTTTTGTCCTCTTTCCAATGCATCTTGAATCGCCAAAATTAGAGTTAAAATGAGAAAGCTGGGATCATTTAAAATGAGAGAGTGGATGACTTTAGAGTCCACAACCATCAGATTTAAAATAAAAAATTGTAGCCATTTGAAGTTATAAACATAAATTGTGCTGTTAATTAATTAATCGATCGGTTAATTAATCAATCGATTAGTTAATAAGTCAATTCATCAATTAATTAATTAACTGATTATCTCAAATAATCAGTTAATTGAACAGTAAAAAGTTTTTACGCACTACACTCCACTTAATTGAACAGTAAACAGTTTAACAAAGTAACCTGGATAATCCGCAACAACAATGTCAAAATAACGGCCATACATAGGTCCAATATGCTTCACCTAACAAGAAAAAGAATTAAAACCACAACTGAACTCTGAATTAGAAATACACAGTTGCACATAAATAATTAATTCCATGTATTATTTGCATTGAATTAAAAGTTCGTTTTCATGAACAATGTCGATTATTAGTTAAAAAGGGTGAGATAATTAGGAGAAATATTTTATAAAAGCTAAGATATTTAGTATGAAATCAACGAGGCTACCTGTTTGTGTGAGTAAGAATTCAGTTTGAGGAGTTGTGCATTAAATACATAGAAATGAAGAGTCCAAAGCAAATATCATCCAGCACAATATCATGGATAGTGTGTATTAACAAAACAAGTCAAAGACGGATTCTACTATTAAGCCTACCAGGATTCAACCGAGATGGTGGAAGTTTAACTCTTTTCTACTTTAATTTGGTTTCACCCAAATGGGTGGCCAAAACCTTGATCTCGAGTCACCAGGATACAGTGGTTGTATTGTACCATCTCCATAGTCGTACACTCCCATGTCTGCACCTGCACCATCATTGAAAATGCGATTTGCATCAGGAAAGTCATCTGTGAAATAAATGCAGTTACTTTTGCATTCAGGGTAGTCATCAACACGCAAGCAGATGGAAGAATTGCGTCCTACGAACAGTGCCAAACATTGCAAATTTTTTACCAGCTTCCACTTCACTCCTCCATCACTATTTGGTAAAAGAATATAAACTTTGAACTGTGTTGTGCAGTATGGTCCAAAACCATCTCTAACAGTTCTATTCCTTGCCACCATAAACAAAGTGTCCCCTGCATTGACAAGATATTTTGCCCACCGACACAGTTGCGTTGGACCAGATAAAATTTCTATCGCTTTTGGTACTGGACCAAGATCACATGCCACAAGTTTTACATCACCACTAATTGCATAAAATCTGCCCTGGTAAAAGATGGCGTCATCGAAAGGATTCAGGCCTGGGGAAGCTATTGTGGTCCATGCAATGGAGGATCCGGGTCTACAAAAAGCTAAGTTCCCCCTGAAGTGAATTGCTAGTGCTATGCAATCGTCACTCAAAGGATTAGATACAAATGCCTTAGAAATGTATTCATCCCTGCGGTACTGCTTGGTTGACCTCCATCCCGCATGATCTTGATATTCAAAAGTGGGCTGAGGGGGAAGCCGAATTTGAACCTTTGAGAATGGGTTCAATATGCCAATCTCCAATTTACTGTCTATTGTGATGAACCAACCATCTGAAGAGCCTACACAACGTTTCCCTTCAGTCTCTGGCAACTCTATGTCGTAAATCTTGCCTTCATGAAGACTAAAGAAGCTGCGTGTAGCACCGCTAAATGGCACATTAGCTAGCATGAGCCAAGGAAGCGCAGAGGCTGGAAGGTTCGTGACAACTTCCCTTTTTAAGGAACGAGAGGGTGGAAGCTTCATAACACTGTTGTCCTCAACACCTTGACAGAATGTAGGGGATATATATAAGTTTGGTTAGCTCTTGATATGACAACGGCAGAATAATAAGATCATCATAAACTGATGAAAAAGATTAGGAGAAGGAATTTAGGATTATAGAAATGCAAGAATTGAACTGAAGGGAAGATACAGAAAAATCTAAGAAATGTACTACAATACCAGGTATTCCTTGTTTGTCTGACTGTTTGGGAGGGGGAAGCTGCTTCAACACATCAGGGATGGTTAAGGTTAGAGTTTCCACTTAAATACACTTCCACAGTTAACAAAAGAAAAAAAAAATGACAATTAACATTCATAGGAAGAGTAATTAATGACCACTAAATTAGGGAGAGGAATAAAATAGGAAAATGAGGACAAAATATGTTTTCCTAAGACCTTTTATTTTTCATTTTGAGAAGAATCAATACATAAATGTTGCATCAAATGGAATCAATCAAGAGTCGAGACAACAAAGGGAAATAATTTTCCCAGATAACTGCAAATTAAAGGCATTCTATAGACAAGTTCCATCCCAAAGTATGATGACAGTGATGGCAGTGATAGAATGCCTAGAGTCAAAAGTAACACACACTTCTGAAAACAAGTGTTCTACAGTTTAAACATGGAAGAGTATGGCATCCACAAGACATGATAAAAAGAAATTCTTTCCTAAAAACAAAAATGAAATTTAATGTACTGCAATAGAGTCACATGGTGAGAACAAGGAAAATACTTTGTTGGAAGTATGCAGGACACTGCCAAACACTCTCACATGGCATGTAAGTCCTATCTATTGAGTAATCCCGAAGAAATTTATTGAAGCAAAAGGCCAATGTTAACTACAACAACAATAAGAGATGATGGAAACGAGCTTCAATTTTGTGCACCTTATAATCAGTCGATGTACGATGTGATCGCCTTCTAGACTTACCCATCACAGATGGGAGTCTTCTATGCTTTGCCCTGCAATCATTTATCAGATTATATTGAAACCTGATACTCTACAAATAAATCAAAATAAAACCCTTGATGAACATGCATATTTCCTAATATTCCTTACCTAGACTTTGGTGGAGCATCATTCAAATGCCTCCGTGGCATGCGCCTTATTTTGGATCAGTGTTGTCAAGGCGTCGCCTAGGCCTCGCCTAGGCGCCGCCTAGGCGTCCAGGCCCTCTCAACGCCTAGGCCACCGCCTAGGCGCTAGAAGGGCTTCTCTGCAAATTTAAAAAAAATAGGAGGGCTTGTAATTATTTATTTATTTTTTTAATTTTAACCTAAATTTAATAACTCCGTTCTTAAACCTCTTAAAGTCAAATGACTTGAACCAACGTCGACGATCATATCTGAGACTTCGACGACCATCTCCGACACTCCGACGAGCAACTTCGACGTCTTTTTTGGTGAGCGACTGCAACAACTCTCTCCATCTCACTGTGCGTGTCTCTCCCTTTCTCTCTCTGCTCTCTTTCTGCATCTCTCCTGCTCTCTTTGCTATGCCTTTATCTCTCTTTGCATCTCTCCCTATCTGTCTTTCTACGTCCCTCCCTCTCTCTCCACTCTCTTCCTCTCTATCTTTCTACGTTTCTCTTCTCTCTTTCTCTATCTAGGTCTCTCTTCTGTCTCTCTATATCTACGTCACTCTTCTGTTCTTTACGTATCTCTCTCTCTCTCTCACACGCGCGCGCAAAATTAGCTCTTCTTTTTTTAATATTATGAATATGAAGTATATGAACTTATGACAATCATGATTTTATCATAATGTATTACCTAATATATCATTATTTATAATTTTATAATTTATATATCATTAATTAATTAAATATAAAATATAAATAAATAAAATTATAAAAAAGTATTAAACAATTTTTCAGGAATATATATATATAGGGTAAGGGACCAATAAATAAATAAATAATTCTTTAGGGATCTTTAAATAATTATTTTAAGGACCGCCTAGGCGCTGCCTAGTCCTCGCCTAGGCCCCGCCTCGCCTTATGGAGGTTTACCGTCTTAAACCGCCTTACCGCCTTGACAACACTGTTTTGGATTTACCAATTAGCCCAAGATTCTGCTGACACAATTTTTCATAAGCTCCATTGCATATAAAATGATTACAAAACATATTTATTTCTTGCATAAGAGTATAATATGTTCAATAACCTTTAATATACCCATTGTAGATTGTTCGAAGTCCAGCGTATAGAAGTGCAATGCCTTGAAACCACGAGCTAAGATGATCTTGCAAATCTCCGTTCCAAGGTGAATTCCATATTTTTGAATAGCTTCCAAATCATCTTTAATGGGCTCCATAGTAGCAATAATTTCAGATGGTATCTACGCATAAATAACACATACATGACTCCACTTTCCAATAAAATTCTAAAATGGCCATTAACAACAGATTATTCATCGACTGACTACATATCAAAAACAAGGCACGCCAACATTCTAAGCCATCAAGTATTGATGTCTTTCCAACTGACTTAAACATGACAGTACAAAGTTTTTGCTTCAAAAAGCTTTGACATTCTTAATTCAGAATAATATTTTAATAGAAAAAAAAAAAAAGAATGCCAATGCTAAAAGATAGATGCAAATTTTGTAGAAAATAATTGTAGAGCAAATACTTTTAGGAAAAACAATTGGTTTAACCAAATCCAAAAGAATATCGTTTCAGAAACGATGAACGGTTTCCAAGGGGAGGCTTGCAGCCTAGGAGCGGTGGGAGAATCGAAGTAGGCAACTGGCACAAATCATTGATTTTATAAAATAAGAGAGGGAAAAAAAATTATTTTAAAGTGCAAATTCTAATTTGGAACTCTTTAGAAGTTGGAACAGATTATGGACCTGTTTTAGATCATATTACTGAACTTGTGGCAACCAAGGATTTGGTCAAGATCTTAAAGGAGAAAGTCAAAGAGTTGACTCTTTTACCAAGGAAATCATAGCGTTAGTTCTTTTATGAAAGCAGTGTTCAATGCTTGAAGGTGTCTAGATAATGCAAGGACTAGTATTTACTTCCAGTTTTCCTGCTGCCTTTCAAGATTGGAAAATGCTATGTTGACTATTGTGTGTGAACTTTAAAGCGTAACTACACATGCACAACCATTGGACAACTGTGTTTTACACATCCCAAGGTGCATAATGAATGATCCAATGGTTGTGCGCATGTAGCTGCACTTGAAAAATGCAATTACTTACATCAATCAAAAATAGAATTCTTTTTAAGATTTAGTAGTTTGACGTTTTAATTTTCCAAAAACCATTCATCATCCAAAATTTTTTGTTTTGTTTTAGTAAATAAATAAGCTTAATAACCTTTTCTTAGGGGCATTGAACAAAGCTTCAGATTTTAGTTGTCTATATTGCCAATTCTTTAGAAAAGAAGTTGTCTATCTTCATGGTTTGCATGCCTAAAACAATGGTTTAAAATAGGGAACACTAGTGCATTTTGCTAAACTGTGTGGAAAGAGAAACATAAAACTAGCCTTCTATTCTTCTTCATTTTATGAACAAAAGGTCAAGTCTTAGTGTCAAGGTTGAAGCTTCCGAGAAGTGTATATGCAACATTCATGCGAATGTTCACCAAGAAATGCTTTATGCAACGATGGCAAAAAAAAGTCATGCTGAGCACTTACGATGAAATTTTGTTGAGTACAACGAGAATATACTCTTTTATGATGTTGATAACTCTGAACAATATCCTAAAGTTGCCAAACAGTTTTCTTGCAAAATGCTAAACATGCAAAAAAAATATGAAGATATGGTTATGATGCCGATTCTAAAAGAAAAGTTTGTTAATTTAATGCAGGATATGCGGTTCGGACGTTGACAAGGTCTGAACAATATTCTAACATCTCAAACAAAAAGCTATGTCCCAAGAATGCTAGACCCAAAAAAAAAAAAAGTAACTTAAAAGAAAACAAAGGATCTTGAGACTTATGACCTTGACACACTTAATTGGATGAGAATGTAAAAGTTATTTTTACAAAACCAAAGCTAACCAGCAAGCAAAGACCAAAACATAACTCAAAAATGAAATAAAATAAAACAAGCAAACAGGCAAAAGTCACAGTAGAGTATTCAAACACCACAGCCAGTCAGACATCAAACAAACAACAGCTAGCTTAGATGAACATAACCAAGAAAACAACAAACACTTTTAGATTATAATTGGATCACAGATGATAAATTCCAATAATATGACTTTATGCATTTAAATCAATAAACTCAAGTGTTCTAAAAGCTAGTGAAATTGAGAAGACAAAAGAATAACTTAAAGAAGAATATGGTCGAGATGGAAACACAATTTCTAAGTACAAAATTTAATTAGTTCATCACTTATGACCTATTGTACTTACATCATGTCATTGATCAAGTTGGCATAACCAAGATGTCAGTCAAGGGCTTAAAAGGTGAAGTACAAGTGCTCTTGCTTTTACTGTGAGTGTTCAATGTCTTTATGTTTCTTGCACAATATACATATTTCATTGGTTACCAATTGGCTTTCATACTTCCCCCGATAGGCATAATGTATCAATTTCAAAGAATAAATAATGATTTTCTATGTTTCGGTGCTGTAAGACTCTAGTTACTCTACCAAATATGTTTGTAACCTTTTTTTCATGGCATAAACCCAAATTTCAGATTTTAAGTTTACTTTCCATTTGAGTTTGTGTCATACAACTACTCTTTAAAATTTTCTCTTACATTTTTTTTTATCCTCTTATGACAATTTCTAACTTAAATATCAACAATTCTACCACCTTTTTGTCCTACATCAAGATGGAATCGTGATTCAAAAGATTTAATTTAATCTTACATCACAAACTTAACATGTCCAAAAGATCGTCAAATCATAAAAATAATGATAATAAGACTTGATCCGCAAAGGGGTTAGTAGTGTACCTTAGTTTTGGAACGCTCAGTTATGTACTTGAAGCTAACATAGTTGCTAATTGGCATAATTCCAGGAATAATGGGGCAAGTAATTCCAAAATCTCGACAATCATCAACAAACTTGATAAAAATGTTTATATCATAGAAAAGTGGAGCGATAATGAGATCAGCCCCAGCATCAACCTACAAAAGAGCAACAAAAATCTTGTCAAACAAAATAAGGCGCAAAACAGAAGAAACCCATACAATCGTGTTATATGCTACAAATGCTCCTTCATTTAAAAATTTATATAAAAAGAAAAATTTTGTCTTAGTCATAATAGCAACATTGCCAACCATTATGATGAAAGTAACATGCCCTCAATGGAGACTCTAATACCACATAACTTAGCGGAAGGGTATTTCAATCAATAAATTCATGAGAGAAATAGATAGCTACTAAGTAGACTTTTGCTTTCAAGAGAAGAATAACTCATGATGGATTAAATGCATGTTTAATTTTTGTAATTGAATGTCTTTGTATAGACAAATATTTTGAAATAACTAAGAAACTTCTTAAAAGCCTCAAATACATAAAAGTTTCTTAAGCTATTTATAGCCATGTGTAACTTTCTAATGTTGTTACAACTCTTTCAAGACATCTTTCTAATAGCATTGAAATTAAATGACAAAAATGAATACATAAATCTATAAAACTACCACTGGCAAAATAAACAATCCTCGAAAATAGAAAACTTGTCTAAAAATAAAAAGAAAGTAAAAATTATAGTTCACAAGTAAACTTCGCTTTAATAGATTAGACTAAATGAGTGGTGGACAAATAATGCCAAATGTGGCTCCTTCACAAATCAACCATGAAAAATGTTGTTCCCAACTAATAGTTTGCCCTTAACAAATGTGTTTTATAAAATGGATTTGAAGATTTGTTTTTTACATGTATATTGACTGAGTTGCCAAGAAGTTGGGCAACAAGAAAATATTGATGGTACAAGTGCGCTGACAGTTCTATTGTGTTGAGCAAGATAGATGGGAGACCAAAAATTTTATGATTCGACTTTATCCTGAGATGAGTGTTGCTCCTTGACTTGTAATATCTACATCTTTTTGTAAATATCGAGGACAAAATTTTTATAAGGGGGTAGGTTGTGACAATGCTTAGTTTGATGTAATCAATTTCACGCGTTTGACCATATTTTTTTAAATTTAGAAAATAATTTTTAAGCCAATTTTGTGAAAATTAAGAAAAAAGTAAATAAATAAAATGATAATGATAATAATAATAATAATAAAATAGATGGATAAGTAAATGAATGAATGTAAAATGGTAATAATACAAAAAAGGATAAAAGAAAAGAAAAGAAAAAAAAGAAAAAAAGAAAAGAAAAGAAAAGAAGCAAAAAAGAATGAGTAAGCCTAGGTTCGTGCAGTCTGGAAATCATGCACGGACCGTGAGGCCCGTTCAGGCCGAATGGGCACACAAGCCTCCCACCCCATGCAATCTGGACAGTGGCGCATGAGCTAGCCCACGCACCCCACCTCTTCTTCTCTCTCGTTTCCTCTCTTTTCTACCTTCCTTTCCCATCAAAAACCCATTCACGGCCCCTAGTTATGGGGCTGTGGTTTTGCTGTCTAACACGTCACCGGTCAGACCACATGGGTCTGGCCAGCAAGGCTCTTTGCATGGCCACCCAAGGGCCATACCACATGGCAAGGTTTTGGGCCATGCAAAGATGCCCCAAACATACAACAAAACCCTTGTTTACGATACATGCACACTTCATCATTCCCACGTTATCACCTTCATCCCAAACCCAAATAGGCCGTGAAAACCTCCATTGGAGAGCCTTCATACCCCTCTCCCCACCTTCCCGTGGTCCAAGCTCATAGTCAAAAGAGAGAAAAATGGCTACCATGGTGGGATACTTGCCTTAGTTGAAATCTGTAAAAGTTGGATAAGTGGCTGGTCCACATTTTGGAAGAGCTTTTTTGTGGCTATTCCGTGATCATCCCTTGAGGTAAAACAATCCCTCCTCACCTTGGATATGTAGATTTCATGTTTCAAGCAATAGACTATAGTAAACTAAGCTTGTGATTGTAATATCGAGGTGTCAAAGTGGGCTAGTTGCAACTTATTACAACAAAAACTTGTCTTGCAGGCAACTTTTGAAGTGCTTAGAACAGTCCGTTATAGCTCAATTTTAGAGGGTGTGATCTTCGTACTTAAGGCTACAATAGGGTATAAATCTCTTCTCATAATCTTCTCTGGTCGTGGTTTACCATACATAACAAATTGCCTTGTTACTTAGGTTTTCTGATACTTGAAAAAATTTTGAGTTTGTATACAATGCATTCCATGTGCTTGATAAAATATATGAATAGGATTTTAGTCATTTATTCTTACTGATTTGAATGGGTTTTGAAAGGGAATATTTCTATGATCTAAAAACATGAAAAGGATGTAGGAAATTGTGTTCAAATTAGGGATTTAATTGTGGAAAATAATGCTTAAAATTCATGAAAATACATGAACTTAGAGACATTTGTTGCACAGCTAAGAGTTTAGGAAACTAATTGACTAACCAAATCTTACTATTTTAAGCTAAAATTTGGTAGGGACCTTGCTGAACATCCCTAAAATAAATGTAACAAACTTCATCTGAAATTGATATAGGTAAGTAGGGCAATTAAGATGAAATGTGACTACCTATCACATAAAATTCTAAATTTGAAGGGGATTGCTAACTCACTAAAAATCCCTACCAAATAAAATTAAAAAATTACAAAGTAAATTTTTGGTAAATATTTAAGAAGTATAGATTAGATATGAAAGTTTTGCATCAATATAGTGCACGAATCGTAAAAAAATCGTGAAATTCATTGCGCAATAAGGACTACATAATTGGAATTTGAATAATTATGAAAAATTGGAGATTTTGACCAGATTGACCCCATGTTGACCAAATTGATCCCATTGACCAAATTTGAACAAAATTGACCGTGTTGACCAATTTTAACTAAGTTTGACTAGTTGACTAAGTTTGATTAAGTCAAGTCTAAGTTAATTGAAACTGGTTAGGAATAATAGAACTAGAATTAAGTTACATTCACAAAGAAACTAAAATTGGGCTTAAATAATGCAAATCCAAGTGTATATTGTGAAATTGGGCCGAGTACCGACAAGACATCGGTACGTAGAACTCGAGGTGAGTAATTTAATTTAGATGTTACTTTAACTTCTATTCCTTGTATAAAACTTGAATGAAATGGCATAGGTCGAACGGTTTCATCTGATTTGAGCTAAATAAAATGGTTTTGAGATATATATATATATATATATATATATATATATATATATATATAGATATACGCCAAAAAAGAGAGAGTAGGCTGGAGGTGCGCGCGCGGGGTGAGGATAAATGATGTGAT
>JAJIYU010003009.1:0-28197 GCA_030144865.1 Tinospora cordifolia | reverse complement strand
ATTATTATTATTATTATTATTATTATTATTATTATTATTATTATTATTATTATTATTATTATTATTATTATTATTTCTACATTATCTTATTCATAGACCATCTTCCAAAATTAGAAATCCAATTGGAATCTAAATTATTTATCATGTTCTAAAAGCTTGATTAAAATTTAAAATATTAATCAAGTCAAATATTATTCTAAATAATTTAAAAAGTTTAAATTAAATTTATATTGAAGACGTTTTTTCAAAAGACATCTTTTTTAAAAAAAATATTTATATCTTCTTGCATGGATTTAAAAATAAAAATAAAAAAGTTACTTGTATGTACACATGACGTTTTATTGTAGAAAAGTAGATACTTCTTGTATAAATTCGGTAAATTAGATAATTAAAAAATATTGTTTTTACAATATTAAAAAAACCCTTATTATATCTATTGGAATCATCTTAATTAATTAGTTTTCATTTGATATCAAATTTGAGGCTACGACTCTTTTTATTGAATGAAGGACCATTCTTACAAATTTTCTCACGCTTCATTTTATACGGCAGGTTTCCTACTTAGATATGTGATCCAATTTCATTGAAAAATGCATCCAGAAAATAAGCATACAACCACAATTTGTTTGGTACTTTTATATTAAGATAGGAAACCAAAAATAAAAATATATAAAATCGTTTTCAAATAAGAGAACCATCTTCAAATAGGACAACGGCCATATTCAAGAACCACAAGCTTGGGCATTACCCCTTGCTTTGAAAGAGATTAGCAAGAACAGAACTATTTCTTTTTGAATGGTATAATTGCTATTTGAATAGCACATGAATTAAGCATGTTTATCCAGGGAGAGAGCTGTTGGTGATTCTTCCCGTTCGAGTATGAGAATGTCAACAATACTTGTATATATAGTTGTACATACAACATAGTTGAGACATGAAAACTATTCTTACCCTACAGTGAAGTGAATAGGGCTTACTGTCTCAACCACACCTGGTAATCAGAGCCTTTGTCGACAAACTTTTGCCAGCTTCCTTCCAGATGGTTCTCCTTTGAAGGGTTCCAATCATAATGCCCAAGTTTCATTACCAGTGTTTCACCAATCTGCCCAACATAACCCTCATTGTTTGCATGATATATCTTGACAGAGCTTCGGCAATGAATCCCGGCTCTTCTGCGTACCTCAATGAGCTCCGTTATGATTTCCCGAAGACCAAAATCATAGAAATGGTCATAAAATATAACAGGCTGCCAAAAAAAAAAAAAAAAAAAACTTGTCACGATGAGCAAAGAACAAACTCTTTTACAAACTGAGCTAGTCCTACAAGATCTTGTGATCTCCAACACCTCAATAAGAATAAATCAGTTTTTCTGGAAGTACGACTTAAAGATTAGGATTCTGAAAATTCCAATGTTTCGGCTTCTTGTGAAAGACGAGAGTTAAGAGTTACCGTTCCAGGATGAGTAAGAATGTATGCATATCCCTGAGCAAGCTTTTCGCGAGGAAACGGCCAGTGTCCCTGAAATAATGGAGAAAATATGACATAAGTTTGCTTTCATGTTCACCACTCCAAACAACATACACTGATGCAAAGAAGACCTCAGACATTAGGTTTCATATTCATTTCTCCATTTCTTATTTTATTGATAAGAAACAAGGATAATTTATTGATAATTAATTAATATATATATATATATATATATATAAGTTTTAAGTAACAGTGGTAACCTGTTGAGTCCATTCTAAAATGATTCATATGTCTGCAACTTTGGGCCTCAGATATAGGAAAAGGGGTTAAGTTTGCCTTCTGAACCTTGATACATAAATTTGACACATTCAAGTACAAGAAAATCAAGTGACATTGACAACTTTGTCTATTCCAAGTTAGTACTGTCACAAGATATCCTAAACCTACTAATTTTATGCAATCTCAAGGACCATAAACAACGTATTTGTATCATTCTGTATCTAAAGATGACTAATCCAGTATTGGAAAACAAGGTAAAAATGAAAATGGGAACCTGAGTGGATCCAGTGTCATGGTTTTCTAAAAATGTGACAGCACGAGAAGGCCACCATCCCATAACTCCTGCTGGCTTCCCCTGAGGGTCTATCAACCTCCAATATTGATTATGCAAAGCAGAGTGGAGTATTCCCTGCATTAAAAACCATAAATATATAATGAACATCAATGCTAAATAGAATTATCCCAATTTACAAAACATGTGCCATCTAGCAGTCAAATTAGTTGAGAATGCTGAAAGTAATGCAGGCATCCAAGTGTCTGCATTAGGGCCCTATTACCTCAGGCCTAGTAGCTACAATATGCAGAGGAGATGAACGGTTTTGTGAGGGTTTTTTTTTTTTTTTTAGGGACAAGGACTTTCCCGGTGAAATAAATCATGTAGTAATGACCAATTCAACTCAAAAAGCTTGTAATTTGACAACATAGATTAGGGAAAGCTCCTCAGAAGTAAACTTTAATTCAATAAAACCAGGAACCAATCAAAATCATTACTTTCTTTGAGAACCCAACTACTTGGGTTGTTTATATAGTTATTAGAAATAGCCTTTATATTAAGTTATGCAGCAATTAAAAGTACATTATTGGCAGAGAACAGTTTGCACAAGTGTCACACTGATAAAAACCGTATAGATTTTATGCACACAGACAAAATATGCAATTCTGCTCCATAATTAGCTAGATTTCTCTTATTTTGTAAGCCACATCAGCTTAGACTTGAAGGATCTCAGTTTCCAGTTTTGAAGGAAAATAAAGTTGAGAATCAGAAGAGTTTACTTGTTTAGTACCTCAGAGTTTCTGCCCAATATGATGAAACATGTTACCTTACATAAATCAAAACTTCAAAATATAGTTTGTATATATGTTTACTTTTAGAAATTAGAATAAAGGAAACACATCCAAACATAGGAAAGCATAGATATAGGTAGAAAAGACTTGTTTATCCCATTATTATGAAGAATATATAGAAGTAGTTGAAGAGGTTTAACTTGTTCCCTTTCCTTTTCATCAAGAAAGATGAGTGTTAGAAAATTCTTAATTCTCAAGCTCCCCCCATGATTGCTGATTCACAATACATTGTTTATTATAATGGTGCATCTAATCTTTGTCATCAATTTCCCAGATTCTGTTTAGCTATTCCAGATTTCAATGTTTTTCCTTTTTCAATTAAAAGGTTGTGAGTGACAAGACAGATCTGCGATACTTTACTAGAGCCAACATTTTAAGTGTCTGGAGTATAGCTGTTGAACAAATCATCAATACACATTTTATTTTTCAAAAAATCAATCAAAGCAGCTCTCTGAGTTCAAATTGTTTTTGCTTAAAGTGATTCACTTCCAACTGTGCTCTGAGCTTCTTCATTTGTTTCTTTGAGAGTTCGCGATGGTGTGGAGATACTGTCCTCAGCTTCGAATTTCAAATGAGAAACCCCTCTCTGACTTTATTGTGATTAGCCTTGATAATGGAGATACCATAATTGTTGAGCAAAAAATAAAAATAAATAAATAAACTTCCTTGAAGGTCGTCGTGCCACACCCAGAAAATCCATGCCTTGAAGACCCCATTTGAATGCCATTGAATTCGCTAAAGAAAACACCTTTCCCCTTGGCAAAATCTGATCCCGCAATTGTATCGACATTGCTATTATTATAAAGAATAACATTGCAAAATTGAGACCTTGATCCCTTCACCTTAACCCATGGTTGTGACAGCATAGAATATAATTTATCCACACTAACAAAATCCAATTTCGTGGCCTTGTCATAACCCTCTTCTATGTCGAGATTTCCCACATTTACAACATCATGCACCATGGCCCAATTGCAGGGGATATGTTACGACAAAGCCAACCATCAGCACAGCACCCTGCGAACCTCTATCTGATGTAGAGATTAGAGAAGCTAAAACATCTCCACCTCCAAAAACTTCCAAGGTACACATTTTCGGTTTGAATCCTAAAACACCTGACACCTGTCACCATACGTAACTCCATTGTCCTTCACCTACAAGTTTTGCATTTTGATCGAGGACAAGGATATGCTCCAAGGTCTTCCTAATATGCTCCATCTGCACCATGCCACCTATTTGTGCAGGTTTCTCTAATAATCATGAGATCTAGCATGCAACTAACGATCTTCTATTGCTTTTGTCAAGAACCTCTATGATCAACCACAAAAAACTCTAGAACCCCTAGAATAAACAGCATTGGAACAAAACCTACCATGTCAACCATCACCTTCACCTTCACCTTCACATGCGTCAAATAAGTTACCATAGCGGGCTCTTTATAGATTTCCAGGATACTACCATACATGGTATTCATTTTAATAAATAGAACTCCCCATAGTTCCAATAATAATTCCTCTATTTGGATCCACCCATTCCTACATCTAATTTGCATTGCTCCGACTGTAATGTAGGTTCTCATTCACAGGGTGTTCATATTGGGAGATTGTCCCTGAGTATCATCATTTTCTCCCCTTCATGACACACAAAATAAATAAAAATAATAATAATAATAATAACAATAACAACAACAACAACAATAATAATAATAATAATAATAATAATAATAATAATTGTTCTATCCTCGAAGGCTTAGACATAATTGCAAAGGAGACATCCCAACCCAACTTTCTTAAGACCAGTGTTGTCAAGGCGGTAAGTCGGCTTAAAACGATAAGCCTCCATAAGGCGAGGTGGAGCGGGGCTTAGGTGGAGACTAGGCGGGGCCTAAAGGTCCCTGAAGAATTATTTATTTATTTATTGGTCCCTAACTCAATAACATATACATATATATACACACACACACACACACATACATTTTCCTAAAAAATTGTTTAATATTTTTTTACAATTCTACTTATTTATATTTTACATTTATTTAATTAATGATATATAAATTATAAAATTATAAATAATGACATATTATAAAATACATTATGATAAACTCATGATCATCATAAGTTTATATACTTCATATTCGTAACATTCTAAAAAGAAGAGCTAATTGCGAAAGAGAGACGTAGATAGAGAGAGAGAAAAGAGACATAGAAAGATAGAGAGGAAGAGAGTAGAGAGAGAGTGAGGGACGCATAGAAAGAGAGGAAGAGATGCAAAAAGGGAAGGAGATAGAACTGAGAGAGGGGGAGAGACACAAAAAGAGAGTAGAGAGAGAACTAGAGAGCCGAGAGAAAGGGAGAGAGACGCACAGTGAGATGAAGAGAGTCGTCGAAGTCACTCATCGAAGAAGACATCGGAGTTACTCGCTGGAGTATCGGAGATGATTGCCAGAGTCTCAGAAATGATCATCAAAGTTGGTACGAGTCGTTTGATTTTGAAAGGTTTGAGAACGGAGTTATTAGATTTAGGTTAAAATTTAAAAAATTAATAAATTAATTAAAAGCCTTCCTATTTTTTTAAATTTACAAAGAAGTCCTCCCAGCGCCTAGGCGACGTCTAGGCATTGAGGGGGCCTAGACTCTTAGGCGACATCTAGGCAGCACCTTGACAGCACTGCCTAAGACCATTGCTTCCAATTCTCTCTACCTAGTCTCTTGTCAGCGACAATTCCACTGCTCTTTTTGTACTCTCCCTAAACCTCCTGGTGCAACCTCTACATTGATACATCAGAAATTTGCTTTCAAGCTCTATTTTGTTATCTCACTTTGAGATTTTGAGCCAACATTCACCGTTTTTCTTACACCTTAATTTTTTTTCAAGGCTTGCCATGAACTTCACCCAATATTTTGTTGTCAAGCCCTTTTGAAGCCAGCACATTTACTCTACCACCCCCCAGTATCAATCAATTCGCCATCGCTAGTAGTACGATCATTTATTAGAGGATCCATTATGTAAAGCCTATATCTACATACATCCTAAGAGTTTTTATATGTAGTTTTCCTAACTTCATTTTGAGCACACCATAAACTAAAATCTTTCACTCCTAACTTGAACATCAATCCTCTCTTCCCTTCTCTTCCATGAAATGTACCAATTGAAATTCTTTTCCAAAAAAAAATAAAAATCAAAGAACACGAGAAAGGAGGCAAAATTATAGACAATTATCATTATTTGACTAGGTGTTACCTTTTTTATTTTAGTGAATTTTGAATAAAAAGAAACATTAGTTATTTTTGCCAATTTTCTACAAAAATAGGGTAAATGAATCTAAAATGAAAATTTGAGGCTAGAAATGCATTTCTTCAGGACCCTTTAACCTAGACTAGCCCTCTTAATTTTTGTAATAGCAATGACATTCATTCAAGAGATTTTTTTTTAAAATTAAGCAAAATAACGATTAATACATAGAGCGTATAATGTGACGACCCATAATTTGATACACAAAAATTTATGGGTTCGACACATGTATTTTTCTGAAATTTAAATAAAAATATATGAATTTTCGCAATTTTTTCTAATTTTAAATTATTTATTAAAAGATTAGAATAATTGAAAAATATAATTTTAAGAAAAGAATACATGAAATTATAAGGGAAAAATAATTTTTGGAGAAATATGATTTTTTAGAATGATTATTATTTTTTTTTGTATAATTAATGGTATTTTTGGGAGAAAAATGCAAATTTTGGTTGAATATTCAATTTTTGAGAAAATAAACGTGTGAATATTGAAAATTTGTGTATAATTGGAGATATTGAAGAGATTAATAAATCAAGTAATGATAAAAAATAATAAAGAAGAAAAAATTAAAAATTTCGGATATGTATATAATTTTTGGCTCAAACCGCACGGGCTCGGCTAGTGCAGTTTGAGCCACAAAATGCGGCCCAGGCCCGTGTCAACGGCCTGGGCGCGAACCTGAACCAGGCAGTGGGCCAGCCCATGCGCCTAGCTGGCCCATGCACCCCAAAATCCCTCTTTCCTTGGTTTTCTTCGTGATTTCCTCTGAAATTTTCAAAAAAACCAGAAAACTCATGGTTTTTGGGCCATGGTTTTGTCATCCATTCAACTTCCTGAGCAAGCCAATACATGTTAACAACAAGTCACCTTGCATGGAAGCTCATGAGCCACGTGGATGGCCACATGGCACTCCCATTTGTCATGCAAGGCCACATCAATATGCAACAAAACCTCCATCTTGAGCAGAACTTCCATTTTCCAGTTATTCGAACCTATATTTCATAGTTCATTTCTCTCTCAATCCGTATTCGTTTTTAGTGATCTAGGGCTCTTTAGAAAGCTCTTACCACCCTCTACAACATTGCACAAGCTGTTGGTCCAAAACTTCCATCCACTTGAGACAAAAACAACCAAGAAAAGGGGTTGTTCCACACTGTTGGAAACCCAGAAACTGAAAAACTTGAGTTGATCCAATCTTTGAGGTGCTGGTTCCTAGGCAATTCGAGATCAGATCATGTGGTAAAATGGCACTTTTAAATCCTTGTTACGTGTACTACAATATCTGATTGATAGAAAATGAAAACTGAAATGTTAAACATGTTATAGAAAGTGTTAAAGTTGATTATTGATCAACTATTACAACAGGTTCAGCAGAAGATAGTCCTGAGAACCAATTTTGAGGCATCATTTGAAGTGGCTAGGGATAGCCGTTTAGACTAAAATTTGAAGCATTTTAAACCTCACACCAGAGGTTACAAGAAGGTATAAACCCCAACCCCTAAGCCTCTGTATGCAAAGTTTTATATCCATGCCAAGATGCCTAGTTACATACAGATTTCTAGTACGTAGAAAATATTTTAAACTGTTAATATATGTACTAAGTTGTAGGGTGAATTTAGGAATGATTATAACCATAGTTGCTTATTGTTTTGAGATGAGACTTGAACTATCAATATTCTGGAATCTAAGCTATACAAAATATATATGATAGGGCCTCAAATCAATAGAGCAATAGAGAAGTTTAGGCAAGAGATTTGAACATTTGAGCAATCTATTACATGACAGAGAAGTAGGAGACCAGTTGATTGACCAAACATGGCTATTTTGAGCTGAAATTTGGTGGGAGGTCACTGGACATGTCAAGATTGTGTATACCAAATTTTACCCAATCTAAATTGGGTAAGGGAGTCAATTGATGCAGCATTTGACTGTCTATCACATGATACGAGATTTCACAGTCCCTTTTAACACAATTAGAAACCATAGCAAATGGTGTCCAAAAATCAGAATCTAAAATTCTAGTGAAGGTTTAGGAAATGTAGATGAAATCTAGAAAGTTTCGCACAAATCCGACTTATAGATTGATCGCAGAAAAATTAACAAATTCACTGCGCAAAAAGAACAGATGCTTGAATTTGGGCTAAGTGTTGGAATTTGGAGATTTTTGCTTAATTGGCTCAATTTTCACATAACTTGACCCAATTGGACCCAAATTGACCAAGGATAACCAAAATTGACCAATTTTGGCTAAGTTTGACCTATTGACCAAGTTTGATCAATTGATCGACTTCAACTTGATCGAATTTACGTCGATCGAGACCGATTAGGGATAGTCGAGTAAAAAATTAAGACACATTCTATAAAGAACTAAAATTGAGTCTAAATAATGCAGACTCGAGTGAGCACTATGGGACTGGGCCGGTTGTCGACGGGACATCGGTGCACAAGACCTGAGGGGAGTAGTTTGATTCTGGTGTTTTCTATGACTTGTATTCCTTGCATGAAACTTGTGTGAAATAACATGGTTTAAATGGTTTCATGAGATTGAGATATATCTGAATGATTTTGAAAAGTGTAGATATACACGGGTAATAAGACGATAGACTCGACGGTCAAGGGTCGGGTTCAGGGTACATGATGTGATTGAGATTAAACTCGAGAGCCGAGTGTCGGGGTTAAGGCATATGATCAGTGCGCCTAGCCTCAGAACCCACTCGAGTCACGACACTTGAGGGCTGAGCGTTGAGGTTAGGGTACTCGATGAATACGCCTAGCTCACAATTGCGCAAGTGGCCAATATACCTGAGTCAGGACCTGCTCGAGCAATGATATAGGTTGGGTTTGTTGATTTAATCCTAGCCTAGATACAGCTTTTAATTGGCATGTATTTAAAATGTTTTCTGAAACTGTTGCATTGTTCATAACTACTTTTATGTTATGTCATGCATTCAAATATTATATCATTTTTACTGCTCATGCATACATGCACTATTTTGGAAGGTTGGTTATGGTTGACATGCTGGTCTTACTACTCACTAAGCCACGTTGATTTTAGGCTCATTACTCTACTAATATTTCAGGTTCTTCGGTGATTGATAAAGGGAAAGGCATGGCGATTGCCAAATTCCCTGACGATCTCTGTTCTCTTTTCTTGGTCCTTTTGTTAGAGGTCGGTCATTCTTTTGTGTATATATATAAATGTGTGGTCAACTATGTATTTTGGACATGGTAAATATGTAATATAATGATCACTCTTTGTATGTTTGTTTACTTTCGCTTTAAGTCTTTCAATTATTCTGATATCGTGTATTGTATGAGATTAGAAAGGCTCAACAATAGTTGAGCAAACTTGACATGGTGAGTGAGTTCGTTGGGCCACTGTGCCAGTCGGGCCACCCTTTGACTTAAAGAAGGGGTCCCGACATATAAAGTACAGTTAGTTTAATCTATTTAAAATAGTTATATTGTGCATTAACATTTGAAGTATAAATGCATTTGTTATTTCTCTTGATTCATTTCTAATAATCCTAATTAAGATTTTATTTTTTTTTCATTAACATATGATACATTAAGCTTCAAGCTAACTCTTCCTCAATTTTATCTTGCAGATATTGGAGCCTATTGGGGGTGCTTTGCTTAAGATCAAGACTAGATACACGTCTAGAGTGCAGAGAGTATAAAAATTATGCTAGTGGCTGTTTGTGCCCGTTTATTTTCAATGGGAGCTACCAGTATAGACTCACAAATAGACTCTTATCAATGTTACATTGTTTTATAAGATATTCCTAAATGTCAATCTTTAAACAAGAACTGTGAAGACCAATCATTCCCATACCAAACGCTTCTTAAGATATACTTCTAAAGCATTCTTGACAACTTAAGCAATCAAAAGGGCTAAAACATTATATGGCACAATTCTAAGAAAAGGGCAAGTTAAAAATAATTATGAAGGCATATTTAGCCTAGTGATTACCAACTTAGGGTATATTGGTAACTATATTCATCCACGTCTGGTGTTGTAAAATAAACCTCTATTAGTTGTACATTTAAGCTCTTCTAAAGTCGTTAGAGGAAGTGTTTGGTAACTCCATAGTTAAAAACTTTGGTCCAAATCTTTAGCTCCACTTGATAACACTCATAATAATTAATTTTAAACCTGTTGTTTGGTTCAAATATTCTGTCCTTGAATCTTAGTTTCATTTTAGTTGTAAAGCATTTACTGACCAATATCCAACTTCACATTATACAGCTATTTAACCTATTTAGAATAATTTATCTATTCGTTTAGTTAATGTCTCAATACAAAAGAAACTCATCGAAAAATATAATTATTTATAATATGTTAAGTATGTTAAAAGAATAATTTTTTTTCTGAAATCTAGTAATGAATTGTAATTCTAAACACTAAAAAACAATTGAAAACACATTTTTCATTTGCTTTAATAGTATTTAAAGTTTTAATATTTTAAAATTTTATAGTTTTTTATATTTAAGACATTTAGACTCTTTTAAGTATAGTATTCATTATTATCTTAGAGATTTCTATCGTTTTTTGTGGAATATGAATCCTTCTACATTGACAATTAATTTTTGAACTCGGGTTATGAGAAATTATTCTATTAAAAACGTCCACCCCAAGAGAAAACCAACTTTCTATTTACTTTTTCTTTTAGAGCTTGAACCACCAAAATTTGTCAAGTTCTATTTTATTTGGAACCTACCAAACCGTTGCCGAACAGTCTAATTCTTTTAGTTAAACTCCATCTTAATTACACTTCAAGGAAATCAGATGTTAAACTTAAAGAGTTCAAACACTAAGGAAAAAAAAATCTTTGGCTAATGCTTCTTGACACCATACCTGTACTTCTAATTACAGGTTGTGATGGCACCAATACTTACCAATCAACACCTTAATATTTAGTTATTTTGCTCCATAGCTTTCCTCACTTTCCTAAAATATCTGAGTAAGTTTTGAAACCTTAAGATAAATTTGAGACATTACCTTTGTTGTGACATCAAATGCAGAAGAAGTGCCACCAGTGGCGTTGATCCAATTCACAATTCGTTGACGATGAGCATCTAAGCACAACAAAAGAAGAATGTTGATAGATGAATAAATAAATAAAATTATATAATGCCAATGTATAGCAAGAAAGAACTAATAATAATAAATATTGCATTTTTAAATCTGATCAAGAGCCCAAACAAAAGAGTTATCAAAATCAGAAGAGATGAGAAACTATGTGGAAAACGTACAAAAAGGAATAAAATCAAGAGGAGAAAAAACCAAGAAATCACATAAGGAATAAAATAGCAAGTTATAGTTATTTTTATTTTTCATTGTCCAATGAATCCTTTCCATAACAATCTCTTGCAAACAAAGGGAAGGTTACACATAAAAGACCCAAATGATCTGACCCTTCCTTGGGGACCCCTCATGGGCAAGAGCTTCAACAAACCACGCTGGCCTTTTTACGCAATGGATCATTTTACACAAACCAAAATCCCAAGTCTTGAAATTTATTCCTCAAAATTAATAGATGAAGATATTTGAATCATGCAACTTGAGAAACTTAAAATTTATGCTCACAATATCTATTGATATGAATTACCTTTGCTCCAAAGAGCTCAAGAGTAACAAAAACATCTTCAAAAGTTAACTCCCAATAGACTAAAGACTACTCAACTTCTAGGCACCCTACATATAAAAATCATAAATGTGAGAGAGCTTGTCCTTTTATAATTTCATCAAGACCATACTCCATCCTGTCACCAACATCAAACCTCCATAATGAGAAAACCCTCGATGCTTCAACCTCCGGGATCATTTTGTAGCTCTAACAAGCAAAGTTCAGATTTCAATTTGTATAGCCTGATAACGTCAGATTGGACTTAGTGTTGTTCAAAAAATCAACCCACCCAAATCAATTTCACTCCGAATAGCAAGGGAACCCTTGAGGCGTGTCTTCCACTCTATTTTCTAGTTGGAATTGAAATACTATAAAGCCTCGTGATCAAAGTACAAAGCAACTCCTCAAGTAATAGGTAATACCTCCAATCATGCAAAGACAACACAATAGTGTAAAATTCCTGTAAGTGAACTAAGGTAAAGAATAATTCGATCAAAGATAATAAACTGATAACTGTAGGTTTGTTATATGAATTGAGTAGTAAAAAATTGCAGTTATCAATCAAAATAAGAGCAAGGAAAGAGTAATGAGACAAGATTGATCACACAATTTGGTCAAGCCTACGCTTGTGAGGCCACGCCTTGGTGTAAAACATTCCACTAATCACAAACTTGATACTGTTGTAACAGGACTGACACAATGACCCTTTAATTGTTGCTACACTTTTCAACGGGTTCTAGTAGAATATAGATGAGATCACCTTGCCTTAAATCAACACTGTAAACTTCTCCAAATATTGATAAGCCAACAACAACAATCCATGTTGTACCACACTAATCCCTCTACTCCCTAAGTCCACTCTCACCGATAACCTTTACTAAGTCCATTACAATCTTCTCAAAATACAAGATGATAAGAAAACTAGAAAGGAATATTCAAGATTAATCAATGACTATTTTATTTTTCATTGAGGTATTTAGCCCTTTGGTCCTTGAGTGTATTTATAGGCAGCAAGGGAGACACTTTCCATAAGTGATAGGATTTGTTGCATCACACTATTACGCACAACGTTGTCAAATCGAAATTAGAAAGTTAAATCATTAAGGACAAGATTTAAATCCAATCGTAAATAGAATTATAAATCATAAGATTTTTTTTATTTTTCAAATAATATATATAAAACAGTTTACTATTTGTACATGCATAAGTAATGATTTAAATATACCCTAAAACTCAATTTACATATACATATATCAAAAGAACAGTTTATCATTAGTGTATTATCTTTTTTAACAGAAGAAGTTTACGTCAACATTCATTCATTAAATAACAAGGTCTTACTAAAGATTTTGTACTTTCTTACTCACAATTGTCCTAATCACAATTTTGTTACTTGCGTCAAGTACCACGACTCAAATTGAATTGAGGGATCAAGGAAAATTGCACAACTTCAAGAAGAGACATTCATTTTTTTTTTTTCTTGTCTGCGATTTTCTTTTTTAAAATTGTGGATAGTAATGGTTGCAATTTGAATCGAATCATAAGATTCAAATCATAAATCTTAATATTTTAATAGCAATGACTACGCATACTGTCGCAACAGTTATGCAAACACTAGATCTAGAAATCAGGTGACATGATTCTTCTTGCTTTCTAACCACAATCAAGATGTTCTAAAACTTTCCTCTTTCTTCAGAAAAGATGATCCATATGGTCGTTGAGGGAAGATCATATACCAAACCAATAATAACAAGATAGTCAAAATTTAAACACATAACAAGCATATTGTATTTTTATATTATCATGTCTAGCAATGAAGATCATTAATAGTGTTCATTTTAAAACTATTTTCCATTCATAAAGGTTTCTAGAAGGGTTTTTTCAAGATCTGTTAATATATGAGTTGAAAAAGGATACATGGTACACAGTAAGAATCTCAACGGAGGTTATCCAAAAATCTTGCTATGTTATTCACGCTCTCACGTTCAAATTGATCTTTCTATATGCACAAGCTATGCCAATTAGAAAAGAGCATATGGCTGATCATGCCAATCTGCCAACCATATATGGGAGATGTTATAAGATCACTTGCTCTATTGGATATATATTCCACATGTTGTAAACATAATATTTACTGTCTCCAAAATATACCTATCCCCTTTTATTCAATTGTGTTTTTTATGATGGATATGCGAGCTTATATACAAAATCCAAGCACCTAAATGGATAAGGCATACGCAAGGAACGAAAATTCGACTTCACCATTAATTTTGACCTTTGAAAATTAGAATTAGAATGATCTATGTTATTTCATATGACTTAAAAATAAATAATTTCATCTAAATTATATATGATGTTAGAACAACATTAAGTTGGATTAAAATTTATTTTACAAATTATTTTAGTAGAAATTAAAAAAAAATATGTGTGAAACTAATAAAATTGACAATGCAAATTGATCAATTGTCGGAAACAATGTTACTGTTGCAGCTAAAAAAAACCAGATTTTACATGCTGTAAAATAATATCAGAAGTTATGTTAAATTATTAGTTGATATGAAACTAGTGTGGAAAAAAAAATTATACATAAAAACACATATACAAGCTAAAAATGGAAAAAAAAATGACTTAGATTAAATAATGGTGGAAAAAAAATAAATTAACTTAGAGAATTTCCAGAAAAAAATAATAATAAGTGGCTGGAAATATCAAAAAAAAAATTCAAGTTGAAATATTATTTTACATGAATATATATTAACATATGAAAATATACATAAAAGTATATGAATAGGATTTGAATATAGTGAATTGATGTGTAGATAAGATTACTGAAAAAAAAAAGTAATAACTCTATCAAAAGAATTTAGGATGGTAAAACAGCCTTAAATTTGATCAAGAGTGGTTTTGTAAATTATTTTGGTAGAAATATTATCATCAAATAATGATGTAAACGCTTATCATCAAAAATTTCCAGCAAATTAAATTGATGGAAATTGATCTTAAAAAAATTTGGCTAAAACATTAACTTTTACAAAATTAGTGTAAGAAATAAAAATCATAAATTAGGTTATATGTAAATGCTAGAAAATAGAGAATTGAAAAAAAAAATAGATGTTTTAAAATATGAAAAATTAGTACCTATAATAATTACAAATCAGTTAAAAGTAAAATGTTAATTTATATTTATAGGTTGTGGCCTTATGAACTATTAAGGCATTAATACGTGTAATTGGTAAAAATATAATTAGAAACTATAAAAAAAAATAAAAATAAAAATAAAAATAAAAAAGAGGAAACAGGAAAAAAAATAGTTTGATAAAAAAAATCATAATTTTATCTTCCTGGAAAATAAAATATAATAATTATAAAATAGTTATATTTTTATTAAAAATATATCAATACACATAGAAAAAGGTTATATGCGTGAGTAATAATCATTAAATCTAATTATCATGTAATATATGCATGGCAATTTTTTTTTTTTTTGAAGTAAAAAAATTAATCATAGTACGTTCAAAAAAAAATCAGTTATGATGATTTTTATAAAGGAAAGATATCATTGGTTAAGTTCAAAATAAAAACTAGAGTGGCAGTGCACTGAAAATAGTGACAATGTCCTATTTAATAAAAGAATAAATCAAATTTTTTTTAAAAAAAATAAAGGTTTCAAATACTAACGTTATGATAAATTTCTAAGAAAATTATTTTTACATGATTTAGGTTAACATCTCGAGTAATTTTAAACAAATATAGAACATGATTGTATGTTTATTTGATTGAATACCTAGGAATATGCTAGGGTGTGATTGTATTTGGTTGTGATTGATTAACTTATGCATGTATGATTTGATAAATAATATGTTGTATGACTATAATCATGAGGAATACTCGTCTTTAATACATGTGGTGTGCTTTGTACATTGAATAGCATGCATTGAACTCCTATGCATGATGACTTCATGTTTTCACAGTATTTTATGAAATTATATTTGTGAATTATGAGATGTTGAACATGCTAGAAAATTTGATGTTGTGTAACACTTTAAGATCACTTTAATTAAGAATTAAACCACGTACCGGCGCAGTGAGTCACGTCTGATCACTATAGGTACTCTCAAGATATGAAGTTGGCACTATCGTTATGAATGGCATGGTGGTTGTGGCCTATTTCCCAGATATTGGATGATGGGTGTGTCCCTATACTTCTTACTATATAGCAGTTGTCGCTATTTATTGATGGATTTGGTTATGTAGGGATTAGCTCTTTCAGTCAAAATGTTAACTAAAAACAATTGAATTGTTTGAAATGCCTAATGTTTGACAAGTGTATGCATGTTCTATATTTTGGCTTGAATAATGTTTAAGATGTGTTTTGTATGATCCACTAAGCTCTTTGAGCTCACCCCATTTCTTATTTTTTAGGTACCCAATAGTTGAGCATTGTCGTTGATGAGACACAACAAAGTGTCGTTAGTAGTAGACCTCCATGATGAGGTTGCCTTAGTCATAAGTTTAGTATTGTCTTAAGTTGGACAAGTAGCCAGAAAATCTTTTTTTTATTTCATTTATTGAGTAGTTATTTGAAACTCGGCCATGGAACCAAAGTCTAGTTACTATTGGTTAATTTGATTTAATTTATGTCGAGTATTTCACCATTTCGAGGTTTCAATTTATAAATTTATTGATCAGTTCATTTACACATTCATATGTCTATGGGATGTGACCTGGTGTGTCCAAGAGATTGTTTATCGTAATGTAACAATAATGCTCCGGGTTCTTGATAGTGATATATGGATGCATGAAAAAAGAAAATGTATACATCTATACATGTAGAATTCGTATGATATGATTTATGGTTCAAGAATTGGGATGTTACAGTCTTCGTCTAGGTGAGAAAATTTGGAATCAGCATCTACATCCTTGAACCATTAAACCCTAAATTTGAGGATGGTTGCCCTATCCTCCTTCAAGCACGATTTCCATGATTCAGCTTTAACAACTGACCTAGTCCTGGCTAGTAGTTCATCCAATTGAGGTCCCCTTCTTTTCCATCAAGATTTAGAATAATGTTCCCCAATTCCTTCCTCTTCAACACATCTCAGCCTAAAATCTCTTTACCCCATCCATGCAACATACACTTTACTAAGTAAACTGTTTGCACAAAGTTGTAGCCCTCCCCAAGAATGGGCCCTTTTCTCCACCAATCTTTCACCCACCTTTAAAGTCAAGATAATCAATCAATTGACTAGCAATTGTTCATGGAGATGGTCCCCCTTTAGATCTACAAGTATCAATAGGCAACTAACCTGTGATCTAACACAAGATTGCCCCCCTACCCACCTTCTTGTCTAGGAAAGGGAATAAAACCATATTTTAATTTGTTTTGCATAAAAATTTGAGAGAAAATCATTATTAATATGAAACTTGCCCACAATGCTACTTATTTAATTGGAAGCACTAGAATCAACCAAGTTTTCAGAACTGTCTAAAATCGTAGTATAATGTTAATTTTGCACGCAAACTAATCTGTCAAACTTTTAGTAATGGTCCAGACAAAGTAAGAATGAAAAAAAAAATCAAAAAGAATTACACCTAACATATCTTGCTTAATGACCAAAAGCCTAATTTAAAATTAACTCCAAGTATGAGTCTGAAACTATCGTGAATACTAAACAGGTTAATCGCTTTAAAGAACCTAATGTGGGGGCCCACAAACAATTACATGAAACAAAAAAATAACAGGCTTAAAAACATGAGAAAACGCGTTATGCACACATGGATGTCCCTTTATAGCTAGAACTAATGAAAAAAACATCTAAATTGAGAAGGAGCTGCATAAGGGCATTGCAAACATCTAAATTGAAAAGGAGTTGCATAAATGCAATCCAATAAGGACTAAGCCTCACAACAACCACTACCCAGAAAAAAAAAATGCAGCAAAGAATGAAGAAGATGTTATTCTCTCCTGAACAGTCAAATGGAACATTAGTTATTTAAGGACAAAAGAAAAGAAAAGAAAGGTAAGATATAAAAAAATGGATACCTTGATTGTAGCATAAATTGCCACCTTCATATGCCAGGCTATCCCAGTATTCTCCAATGGCAAATGCAGGATTTGAAGCCTCTATGTATTCCTTTACAAAACCACCTGAAAATCCTCTGTAAACAATAAGAGAAGCATCATCTATTTCTGTGCAGGAATAAAATAATATTTTAAAATATTAGTTATAACTAAAACTCTAAATTATTGCTCTGCTTGTTTCTGGAAAAGTTTTGTTTGCAAATGAGATCTCTCTCACTGGGATGAGAGATGCTATAGATCTTCACTTGTCCTCACAGACAATGCAGGAAAAGCTACGAAATAATTTTACAGGACAACAGTTCTGGATATCATTCAAGGGATGCAAATGATCAGACTCCTCAACTAAAAATCTTACCTGTCAGTACAATTTTCCAGTTCCTTTTGAGGGTAAAAGAACTGCCAATCCAATTAAATTGGCAGCAAGAATGAACCAGTTTCAAGTTGTATGTACCAGAATCTTCCAAATGTTAGAAGAACCATCCGCAACTAGCATAACATTCACATGGATATCATTTCAGGTTCTAATAAAATAATTTCCATAGTACTTTGTCATAAGAAACTAGTTATTAACATTCTGTAGACCCCTTATCATTGAAAAAAAAAAAAAAAAAGAAAAGCCATCATAAAGAGTAGTTGCAGGTTATGGCAGTCTCATCATTATGCAACTCTAGGCAAGTTACAAATAGATTTCTTTTATGCTTATGTATGTCCTTAAGCCAATTGTTGCAATTACCAACCCCATAGTTGAAGAGGCAGGACGGTTTTTATTTATTCTAAATTGGCCAGGACATGTGGTATACAACATAAACACCCAATGCCATTGACACAAAAATGAACGAATGAGTGCAATATGTCTTCTTGAGATTAAGAAAATACAAGGAATTTCACCTTACAAAGTCAAGGCGCCACCCATCAAAACCGATATCATTTCGAAGCCAATTCAACCACTCCTTAATATCTCTCCTAACAAAATCCTGGGAGTGATCAATATTTGGTGCAGCATGAAAGATGTCACCTGAATATTCACGACGGGAACTTCATAAGCAAAGCAGCATCTCTGTTTTTTGTCCCTAATGCATGTTCATGACATGCCAAAGTACCTCCTACATGAATTTCATGATATCTTTGATGATCAACTGGTAAGAAATCTCAAGACAAGTCACATGCAAAACAAATAAACAAATGGCACAAACTTTTTAATTAAGAAAAACATCTTTGGTACAGAAAGCATTAAGTGTTCTTACTGTGTCTGTCATAGACAAATAATATTATGAGAAATGAACCAAGGAAAACCAGTCGAGAACCAGTCCCGGGATCACTAGTCTCAATCTTGCAAAATGACAATGTCTGGGAAGATGATCATAAAACTTGACATCAATCTTTACAACGATTTGGAAACTCAACCTTGAGTTCTATGGATCAATCCTGTCTCATAATACTGATTTACCTAACTCATCTTGATGCTCCAAATGTTACTATTGATCCTTGTCACTCATCCATACCATAACTGACTAAAACTACAAAGCTAAAATACACTTTGTCCATTGGAATTAGTCAGAGACTGAAAATACCAACACCTCATGTAAGAAAAAAGAACACATCACACCATAACAAGCAAGCTCACACATTTACACACACACAAGCACAAACACGTCACACATATTTGTCTTCACATTTATAAATTTACATACCACTTGAAGGATTTCCGCGACCTTGGAAGTTTGGGTCATCACAAACAATTGCTTCTGGTCCCCATGCAAGCTTACCACCATATATGTTCCAGACCCCATTTGGACTCTGACATCGATGCAATAATCAGCTCACATCAAAACTACATACAGTAAACATAAGAGCATGGCTCAAAAGAAAACAAAAGCAATTAGCAAAATTTTGGCTTAATTTGATTTTTTTTTTTTTTTTTAATTTTGAACCACCAAAGTGTGAAGTTTATGCAACAGAAAAAATAAAATAAAATAAAAAATAAAAAATCTGATGAAACAATTCCATAAAATATGACAGAAGTTTAATTATCCAATTGAAATACAAAAATTTGACAAAATTCAATCGCAAAGTATGTATTATTTTATCTGTAAAAAATAAAATTTACCAATAATTGTGTATTATTTTTAACTTTATCAACCGACATAACAACATGAATTTTAAGAATTAATCAGTAAGCTAATGAATCATATGAGTTTACACGATAAAGCTTACCCCAAAAAAAAAAAAAGAACAATAATAACAATAAATGGAGATGGAATAAATAAGACAAAAGCATAAAAAGATACTGAAAGAATTTCCAAAGTGAGTTTTCTTTTAGTTAAGATTTAGAAAGACAAAATGAAAAGAAACACATTTGAATAATAAATTAATAGATTATGTAATGTGGAATGTCGAACTAGCAATGTACATGGTTAAAAAGCAAGCCACCACAAAATTGAATATCAAAAGATCAAAACCACCATAAATTCATCAACCTACTTAAAAAGATTGATTTTGTTAGTTCATTTATGGATATTTTTATGTATAAAAAAGTGTCTATTTATTTTAGACTTTAGCTTATATTACAATAAATCTAGACACTTAACATCTATGCAAAAATGCTTCTAAATTCTCCAATTTAGTGAGTCTTAACGAACATTATTCATGGTGAATTAAACCTCCTTGAATTAATTCCAATTTTCAAGTAAATAAAGTCTAGGGCAAAGTCGAATTTTGATCCTTGACGTAAAGTTACATGGTGTGCAACTATGGTAAATTATTTTGCAAGAGAAAAAAACAAACAAAACACAACTCATCTCCAAGTGCAAAGCCAATTTAGGATTAACATACGAGATCATCTGTTAAGTAGTTGCTTTGGGCATAGTATAACATACTTTACAATATAGATAAAATGTTATGTGCCATTTGCAAAACCAGCATTAAAAGAGCTTTACAGTTGACATGTGCCTTCAAAATATAATTTGATACAATAGTCCAAACTTCAAGGAAGAAATTAATGTCAATAAAAAGTTCACCTGCTTTTGGGCACATCGATGATTAAGCACAACATCTCCCAAGGCCTGGTGGAGGGAAAAAAAAAGGAAGGAAGCAGCTAATATTAGCATATAATTATTGTATATTCAAAACAAAGCTCAAAGAAGCGTAGACATGCAAATAACAGAGATGCAATTTAAAGACAAGACCCCTATGCTACAAGATGCATGGCATCTCACATGCAACATCTTTGCCATCTTATTGAACTTGAAACCTGCCAGGCCAAGAACCACTTCCATAAAAAACAATTTGAAACTCAATAGTCACCACCTTCAACTGTGCCTTATCAATCCTTAAGGCAAAAAAATAGAACTAATTATAACCATAGGTATTAAATGGGATCAGTCAGAAGAAATGATCTCATAAGCCAAAATGATGAAGAAAAGGCTCTGACGTAGACAATGTGTGACAGAAGAACATAAGCTAGAAAATGAGGATTGATTACATATACTGCAAAAAAGGAACTATTTTTTACCACCATTTATATGCATGTGTGCGTATCAAACTATCAATGTCTGCGTGCATGTAGGATAAATGTACGGATTAAATATGTAAGTATTGCCTTCATTTATTTTCTTCTCATTTTATAAGATGAACAATCTCTACTCATGAGGAGACCACTGTAATGGACTTGACCCATCAAAGTTTACTCACTTGATTCAACTTGGTGGATATCTAGAACAGTTTTCAAAATG
Source organism: Tinospora cordifolia (assembly GCA_030144865.1). NCBI lineage: Eukaryota > Viridiplantae > Streptophyta > Magnoliopsida > Ranunculales > Menispermaceae > Tinospora > Tinospora cordifolia. The sequence continues at coordinate 6,589 of JAJIYU010003009.1, read as the reverse complement.
ATCATTAAACCCACATCTATTTGCAAACTTCAGCTACAAAATAAGGAATTGCTTGATGCTTTCCACAGAGCAAAGAGCTTGAATCAAGTCCCAAATGCTCCTTGGTAATTGATAAACTTTTAAAGAAATTGTCATTGACCATTTATTTTTAGCTCAGATTGAAATTTCAAATTCTCCCTAAACTTTGTTCCATCAGACTATGAGTTTGGGGAAGTGCAATTGGACAAGAAAAGTATAAAGACTCTTTTTGAATGTCATTAAATCTTTTTTTTTTCTTTAGATATGCAGAAACAAACACTCATATACTAAAAACTCTTCAAACTACAAAATATAATCGTTAATATATATACTTCTAAGCTTCTGATGATCACTTTTCTAAACTGGTGAAAAACAAAGCTTTTTTTAATTTCTTAGTGATGCTTAGTATCTATTCCATATTTAATTGTACATTAATCTCATACACTTTTGTTCTTTCAGATAATCTTCTCATAAAAGTTGAAGTTAGCTTTGATTTTCTTTCTTTTTTTTTTTTTTTTCCTTTTCTGAACTTTGTTTTTTAAAAGACTTCTAGAGGATTTTTGAAGTTTAATTAGTTTTTTTTTTTTATTTTGCACGTCTTTGATTGAGTTTTTGCAATAATTTGACGATAGTTAATTTGTAATTTGAAGAAAAAACAATAAAACTCAATGAAAATATGGAGAACTATGTCAACTTTTAATTCCATGATCAACACTTGTCGCACCCATAATTCATCAACTAAGAAAACTACATATAAGCTCGGGCTCAGCAAGTGGAAGTTGGGCCTAAACGAGACTTGGTTGCTTGTAAGACCAGAATGCTCTATTATTAAGTGGCGACATTGATGTAGTGGTAAACAAATCTTGTCCAATACTTTTAGCCAATGATGATAGATTACCAATCAAAATGTGATAGGTCAGAATAAATTCTGCAAGTTAATGTCAGAGAAGGACCTTAATTGTTTTCCAATAAACGTTATGGCCCTTTAGCTATCCCAACTGCTTCATGATTGAGGATGGAAGGCAAGGACAACAAGAAAACAGGTATGAACAAAAAAGCTGGTATGCACAACTCCTTTTCATTTATCTGTCCACGTGGCATTCTTGGTCACGCTTGAATTAGTTTACAAGCTAGGCCACTTATTTTGTCCACATAAAAAGTTCATAGTTTTAATTAGTTTATAATATATAATAAATGTAGTTAAAAAGTTAAAAGTACTACCATAACTTAATACTAATGTCAATTCATATTGGGCTTTGTTCAATTTTTTTCAATATCAAGGAATAAAATTTTAAGCACAAACTATTACAGTTACCATTTAGACTTCGGTATACATATTAGGTGTCCATGCCTGTTTTCTACATCAGAAAAACTCAAAAGAACAACACAAACTTAAGTCAGCAAACATACCAGAAGATCTTGAGAATGCATTTCTTCTATACAATGCTTGAGCTCTTCCTCAGAACCATAAGCAGAGTTCAAGTTGTAGAGATCAGATGGCATGTAACCTGCAGTGTATTTCACATCGTAAACAAATGGCGTTGACATATTTAAAATCACTTTGCCCTAGAAACCAAAATATGAATATCAATGAGAAGACAACCAAACAACAACTAAAACAATAAATATCCTAAACTAAGGTGCACACTTTTTTCCTGCAACTGCTACATGCATGAATAATAGCATGATATTGGTCCAACTATAGAAAAAAATGTGATGACTTATAGCTCATTGGAAAAAAAAATGTGAGATTAAGGATTTAACTCCTATGACCACTAAAAGAGAAGAAGAAAGATAAAAGATCAGTTGAGCAGGAAATCAACAAAGTTTATTTAATGTTGCCCAATAGCATATAGAAGTGTGTCTCATAGCTCAAGAAATGGAGAGAGATGAACATTATAATTGCTTTTTAAGGCAGAGCTTTGAACTTCAAAACAAACTGGATGGATAAGAAAGTTTATGTCAAACCTTGAGGTGCTACAGATTCTGTTGGCGGTGGAAACCACACTGCCGTGATCCCACTTTGAGATAGGTCTGCAGCTTTGGGCAACAGGTCCAGGTACCATTTCCTTCTCCAGCTTTCCCAATTGAAACCTTGAAACTTTGAACAAGGGGAGAGATTTTAAAATGGATCCAGGACTAAAAGCTCGAGTAGTATAATAAATTCTCCTATTCAACTATTTTCTCCGACTTTACATTATAAGTAAAACAAGATCCTTGCATTTGCATAAAGCAGATCCAATCAAATGGAACTTTGTATAATCATTCACAATTTCATCGATGCATTAGGAGTTCAATAAATGGAAATCAACTGACAACATCTCTTAAAGGAAAATGGATTTTGGACTCCATAGCTGAGACAGAAAGACAAACAAAACAAGAATTTTAATTCCTTTGACTACGTGAATATACAAACAGCAGATATCATCACTAATCTTCTGAAGTTAGATGCCATAAGGTTGAAAAGCAAATCTTTTTTAAGAATAAAACAGAGTCTAATTCTGTATGTGCTCTTTAAGCAGTACAAACAATCTTAATCTTTGGCACATTTACTAATTTTTGCACTTCAAAGCAAACATAAGAACTCGTAGATGTCTATACACACACATATATAAAGTGATGTAGAGTATTAATATTTAGCAACCCTTATAGAAACAGCATGCTTCTCATATTAAAGCAAACATAAGAATTAACAGACACATGTGTCCTTATGATATCAGAGAGATACTGTTAATTTTCAGAGGTGTGCAAAAAAAGATACTAACCACAATCTCTCGCCCTGTTCCAGTGCCAGGCTCTGTAATAAACTCCACACCAAAGTCAACATCATCATTCCTCAAAATTGTTGTTAAGACCATTTCATTTATTAAGAAAAGCATGAATAGTTTTAATGAAGCAAGTCTGCTAACCTAATTTTGTTTGTTCAGGGGTTCTCTGCCACTGTATAGTTTTCCTCTTAAGTGCATGCTCTAAAGCCTTTCGTTTCTTCTCTATAATGCCTTTCTCAATTACATGCTCAATAAGTGCATCTCCTTCCCTAGGCTTTTCTTGAGCTATAGACCATACTTCATCAGGCGTGGGCAAGTCCACAGTTGGAGATTTCACCATTAGGGCTTCAGGAACATCTATCTTTCTTGGTGGAAACTTAGGACAGATGGTTCTAATTCTACGCGCCATCCATTCAGGTATCTCTCTTCGAGGTCCATCACTAAGTAATTTCCACTTCTGAGAATTATCGTCAGTTAAAAGATCTATTCTTCCACCATTTACTGGATAAACAACATTCTCATCCTGATCCAGTGATCTTTCTTGCTGCAAAATTGACTCTGCCATTTCAGCTCTCTGTCTCCAGACCTTCATGGCAGTTTCTGATACCTTCAGTGATCTCTGCAAAGCTTCACATCTTCTCATGTAGGCTTCCTCCTTCTGATGTGCAGCCTCTTTTGCTGCTTCAACAGCTGCCATAATTCCCTCCAGCTCGACCCTAAAAGTTTTCGTTGCAACCTTCCTCCTTTCAGATGCATCTTTCTTCATTTTTTCCAACAAGAATTTGGTTTCTTCTTCAGACTGTAGAGTTTTTTTTGTGGTTATCTCCTGAAAATCAAGCAAAGCCTTCTCTGCAGCCACAGCTCGAATTTCAGATGTCTTCAGATTAGCCAGCACTTGTTCCAAATCCTGCTTTAGCCTATCAATCTCATGTCCCTTGAGCAATAACTGAGATTCTAAATCATTAACAACATTCTTCAACTCAATATTTTGAGATTGAATAGCGACTACATCATCAACTGGGTTTATCCCAGATGAGATTGCTGCCACAGCTTTTTCTGCATGGTCCCCTGCTTGCTCAGCAGAAGCTAGGGCCTTGTTAATGGCAATTTGAGACTGTTCAACAATTGACAACACAGTCCTATCTGTAGCTTTCCTTATTTCTTCTTCAACATGATATGCTGCTTCTGCAGCAGAAGTTTCCGCGGCAGAAATCCGTAGTCGGGCGTCTTCTAATATGTGAGATATAGCCTGCTGAAATGCAATCTCTGCCAATTTTTCCACTTGTACTGCGAGTTCCACAGCATCTTGTTTTGCAAGAACCAACTTGGATTCTAGCCTGAACTTATCTTCTACCGATTCCTCCAGCCTTTTGTTAAACATTGACTGAGCAGCTTCAAGTTCAGCAATAGCAACTTCCTTCTCACGCTTTATTATGGCCTCATATTCCTGCTGCTTAGATTCTGACCTTGCAAGTTCTTCGAGTAACTGATCTCTCTCTTTTTCAATGGCTTCTTGCCTTGCCTGAGACCTCGACAGAGCCTTTTTTATTTCTGATATGTCTGCTCCTTCTAACTCTGCAAAATCATCCATACCTTCCATAGTATCTGTAATCGCATCTTTTGAATCTCCCTATAACAAAATTGAAATCATCCTCACAATTTTATTGAAATTTGAAGGCCCCTTTGGCATCAAATTTAAAAAGTGTTTTTAATAATATTTTTTTTATAGTTGGGTTTAGAGTTCCACTATTAGAAAACAATGAAAGCATTTGTGTGTGTGTGTGTGTGTGTGTTTTCTTGTTTTCATCATAGATCTTATGGTGAAATATAAAAACATGCTTTGATTTATTTTATTTTTTTGTCAGTTCAAAGAATAGTCTAACCAAACAATCTCGGATCAAAAAACAGTTCTACAATTACTTCAAGGCTATTAGTTTGATGAAATATGTAACACGTGAAGCAACTGAATTTGAATTCTATTCCAATTTAAACAAAAATCAAATAAAATCCAAGCTTCGAATACCCGGCTCGCGAAAACTAAAATCCTGGATCGACGATCACCGTTCCCAGCCAATGAACCTCGTTTTCTGCGAGAAAACCACTCATTCAAATAAAAAAATAACTTCTACAAAAAGCTCAACTGGAAAAACACAAACGCGATCGAGCAACAATGAGTAATTACTAATTACCTTCTGTTACTACTAAGAGTACTTCCCATAGAAGCTATAGGACGGCACCACGGACGACAGACATTCGATTTGTTCATCAGGGACTTGCACGAAATTACTCGGCAATTTTGATAACGATGAGCAAATCTGAATGGCGAACCGGGCAAGATAAGAGTGCCCATTTTTTTTTTTTCACGCTCTCTCTCTCTCTTTTTTCTTCTCGTAATTATAAGTTGCAGTTTATAAAGAATTTGGAACGACGACAAATCTGAAGAACATCATTGTAGCGAATTCATCATTATGTATGGTCTTTTGTCTCAGTGACTGGGATCGAAAACACGAGATTCTTCTTCTTCAACTCTACTTTCTTGTGCCAGTAAACTAATTTCCATGTCATTACTGACACAAGCTCGCCTGCAAGTTTGTGAAGAAGCTGAAGAAATGAGAACTGGAAAAGAAGAATTTGACGAGCTGAAGAACTGTTTATTCGCAAGTGAAAAAAAAAAAAAAGAGAAGACCTGTGATTTTGTAGATGATACCGATTAAAGCTAGAAGAAAGAAAGACTTTTTGAAGTCGCTGTCGCCCCTTTTTCACTCACGGTATCTTTGATTCAGTTTAGTTGTACATTTTTTCACTCCTTTTCGCATCAAATCAAAATAATTTCAACTTTTCCCAACTTTTTTTTTTTTGGGAACAGTTTTCAAATTTTGCGAAAAAATGTCTCTCTTTCGGTTTTTCCCCCATTAATTTTTGCGGAAAAACATATAGATAAATATACAATTTGTTGGAATTGTCTTTGGAGAGTTGCAAGATAGTCTCAAAACATGTATTAATAGATGATTTAAAAAAAAAAAAACGATTTAAAATAGCTTGAGAGTATTTGTACCCTTAATTCCATTAATTTCTTTTTCTTTGACATTCTTCGGGTTGAAAAAGGCATGATCTTGTAGCAATAGGTTCCTCTATTCATAATGAATGACGTTGTTTTCCTCTTGTCTTGACTCATTAGGTGAAGCTTAGTAGCTCACTGCGGATAATAATGTCTACCAATTGATGAATTCTCGATGCTTTAGGGTATGCCTGTTAATATTAACAATTTTATTTTAGATAAATGACAAATTGAGAAGGTGAAAATGTATGTTAAAAAGGTGTATCCGTCCATATAACACATTTTCATTTAAATGGATGTATCATTTTAATAATGTATGTTTGTGTTGAAAGACATGTCTTTAGAAATGTCTCTTTTTAATAAAGATATATGTCTTTAAGAAATAACTATTCTTAATAGAGAGACATGTCTTTAAAAATTGACTATTATTAATTATGACTCTTTGTTGTATTCTTTCAGTAACTATACTAGTAACAATTTTAGATATACATAGTAATATTCATACCTGTATTCATTTATGATTATTTTTTAGAGTTGCAACTTACATTGATCGTCATGTTCGTGTGTTCGAGAGAAACTATTTTTTTATATTGATTTGCTAATCTTGTAATATGAAGTATTATTATTACAAGAAGTGATCGTTATATCTTGGGAGGCAATCGTTAACATTAGTTGTGAGCACCTGTGCAGAACTTAATTGTCTTAAAGAAATAAAGTCAAACTCTGGCCTCCATCAATTTTGTTC
>JAJIYU010003008.1:0-28148 GCA_030144865.1 Tinospora cordifolia | reverse complement strand
CTAATATAACAATTATCTTATAAATAATGGTACACAATTGGTATAATATTAATATATTTTTAATGTATTATCATGTTATAATAACATTAATATACTAGCTTTTGGTATACAGTTGTATAACATTTGATATACATATATCATCATCAAGCTTTTTGCATTGTAACATTTGGTATACCAATTTTTTTCTCAGTATACAGAATCAACACAAAAAATCATATCAATTTAAAATCTTTGAATACTCATGAACCCCATCAAAACCCAAGACCACCCCACCTGTTCTTGCATCATCACCACCACTTTTTTTGGCACCACCACCAGATTCCCCAAATGAACCACCAACAAGACCAACATCTTCAACGTCGTCGAACAACTCCAAGATTCCCCAAGCCCTAGCGCCTTCGATGCCGATGACTCCCACCATCGACACACTGCGGCAATGTCGACAATAGATGCTGGAGATTCTATCGGCGCCGATCCTCCTACGAGCCTACACGATCTGTGGGTTTGAGGCTTGATCGTGAGCTTCTTCACAATCACCATTTGCAAATTTGTTTGCAGATCAGGTTGCTGTTCACAACCACCACCGCCATCGCTTCCACACCACCACCATCATGATTCTTACTTGTTGCTTACTGCTCGTTGTCGACGCCTTCTTTACCCATTTGCAAATCAGGTTGTTGTTCACAACCTTTGCAGATCTATTCGCAAATCAGGTTGTTGTTCACAACCACCACGGCCACCGCCACCACACCACCACCATCACTTAATTTTTGGCGATTAGGTGAAGGTCTTGGCAGCTAGAATACTAAGAGAAAGTGATCTGCAGGGGAGCCATGGTGCCCACGCTCGTAACTGTCGTCGTCGCCGTAGCCCTTGCCTCTTCTCCTTCGTTCGTTGTTCACCCCTACCCCTACTGCTTTTTGTGCTTCTTCTTCTCCTTCATTTTCTTCTTCGCCAGAACTATAAGAGTCTCGATCTTGCAACGATCTACAATAGCAGTGTCCCAGCAGATCTTGAACAGCGACTAGTATACAAGATGCAGCAGTAGGACTGGTGGAAGGAAGTCCTGGCGGATCTTGCAGCAATCTACAACAGCGGTGTCCCATTGTTCCGTGCTCTACTGCTCCCCCTCAAAATCTGGTATCTCGCAATAACCTGTTCCAAGTTCAGCTGTTCCTTGCCTCAAAATCTGGCTACTCTTCACCTCAAAATCTGATTGCTCACAGCAACTTGTTCCAACTTCAGCTGAATGCACTGTCCCACTACAAATTCCTTTCCTTTCAAGCAACAACGATGGCTCTGATAACTTGTGGGATGAAAGCAGAGAACAAAAGTGAAATCGTTGTCTTCTGCGACGAAGACGAAGAGGACGAAGAAGTCGTCGTTGAAAAACTCCCAGATTTCCCAAGCCCTAGCTCCTTCGACGCCAACGATGGAGATACAGAGAAAGTTTAAAAAAGAAGTAAAAAAAAATACAAAAATAAAAGAGATCAATAAATCTGGTATATTTGATAATAGTTTAAATTTTATGTTATAATCGATATTTTATCAAAAAGCAGAAATATTATTGTGATTAAGTTTTTTTAATGTGGAATTTCCTGTAATTTCCTTTTATTCAATTTCAGCCTCTACAACTTCTTCTTTTGTGCCCATCCAACTCAACAACTTGTACTTGAAATTATTGCCTTGTACCTACATATAATGAAAAATGTTGTCATTATTACTCAATCATACTAATTTATAGTCATTTGTACAATGCAAGATAAATTTATATTTCTTACCTGGGTGTTATTGTTGTCCACTTTTTTACTTTTCTTACCATTCTATGTATCACATAAAAAATAACATTAGGAGTGAAAATGATTTGTAGGATACATATATCAAGTTTTTCACTAATAATAAAGAATATTTTTTAAAAGCTAAGAGAGAGAGAGAGAGAGAGAGAGAGAGAGAGAGAGAGAGAGAGAGAAATTAATTTCTTGCAATCTCTATGATAAAAAAATTAGAGAATGAGATTCTTTATTTATAAGTTCATTGTAACTAGTCATGGCACCCATTTATGCATCATTGGATCAAATCTTTTGGCCTCTAAATGCGATCTACGATGTTGATCATCACATCTCATCATAAACCATTAGATCATGTCATTTAGATTTCAATCGAGATTGCAACATTCCATTCACACATCATTGGATTGTTTTTATCCAATCAAATGTCATTCTATAATCCTGATCAGATGGATCTCTGCTTTTGGATTTAGATTCATCAAACCAAGATCTCGTGCCTCGACCCACGATTCATTGAATTCGGATGTCATTGATCCTAACTCTATCACATAACTTAGACCATTCGATCTACGTTGATCTCAAAAAATTCTAAGCTCCCTAGCTCCTTGTGGTGATGCACAACTGCAAAGCGTAAAATGTTGTGCACCCAATGTGTCTTAAAGTCCCAAATAACCATTTGACCTTACACAAGTGCGCATGTACATGGCGTGAGCTGTGTGACATGTGTCACATCCCTTAAGCTTCCTTGACTATGAGTATGAGTTAGAAATTCTACACTTCAGCTCTTCCTTTACTTATAAACCACATTTAGAATTCCTTAGTATCTCACATGGAACTAAACAAATTTCTAAATAAAACACGTTTTTTTTTTTCACATTACCAAGTAGGTGTCTTTGATTTCAATTTCTCATTCATATACTTATAATTTTAACTAAATAATTTTACCATCTAAGTTTGTCTATACTAAAGATTAAAAATCACTTTGGTCCCATTAAAAATGCTTGTGGGTCCCACATGCATATTTAATTAAATATGACCCCAAAAAACGTCTTTAAATAAATTTTTTCCAACAATTCCCCCACATGAATGAAAATTGGATCATTTTGCACTTTTGCACTTTATCATCCCTATATAAATGAATTTTTCATGTATTTTTTAAAAAATATTTTTAATGTTGACTCTTGAGTGAGTGTTGGTGGAAATGAGTTGCATCAGAATAGATAGCTTGTGGATTTGAATCTTTCCTTATGTAATACCATTAGATTTGTTGGCTATTCAGTGGACATGATGTCTTGAAATGTTCAATTGTTAGTGCAAATCAAGAAAATGATAAGTACACAACTCAATTCTAATAATTTCAACACGCTTGGTTGTATTCATTATGGCCCTAAATAACAATCAAATTCATTAATGTTTTAGAGAATGCAAGCCTTAACATTCTTATAAAATTGGCCCAATTCACACTATTAGGATTTGAGTTTAAATTGACAATGTTTGATGCAAATCCAAAATCTTATGTTCTTTAACTGAATGTATCTTTTTCTGGTCTTGGAAAACTGACTGTCAAGATTTTCTACCATTTTTACTTTAGGAATTAAAATTTGCGTAAGAAATAATGTTTTATAAATGGATATTGGAATCATCTTAAAAATAGAATATCAGTATGCATTTTAAGAATGTTTGGTATTTCTGATTTTTTAAACTTAACGACATTCAAATACGTTGAAATATTGCTTTTTAAGAATCATATGCCACGATCTGTTTTCAAAAACGTTTCCTCAATTTCGAAAAGTTTGTTTCTCTTCAAAAGGCATACTGCCTTCTTTAAGATCTTGTTATTATCTAACTGATTCTCTTACTATCATCTCAGAAATCTCTTTCAAAAAAATGATTTCCTTTTCTCATACTTACTGTGTTTCTCAAATTAGTAATATTCCTTCAAAATTAAAGCTACAACAATTGTCATTTAGAAAGTTTGCAAAATTTTCTTTAATCAAACATGTCAACAGTGTTTGATCAAAATGACTATAATCTGCTCAAATAAGAAGGAGAATGTATATTATGGTATGCTACCATAGATCGTTGCTGTTCTGGGAAGATTTTTGAAAATCCAGCCAGATTGTGCAGACAGTAGATGAGGTAGTCAATCAGACAGTCTACCCAGAAAGATTTTCTAGAATCTGTTTCGCCAAAGGAAAGCTCTGCTCTGCAACCTATTTATTCTGATCGCTTCTAAAGCTTTCCTCATCACTCGAACATTCCTCAAAGACGACCATTGTGTGTTAATCATTATTTTTCATTAAGAGCATTATTGTGTTCAGTTTACTGTAAGAGAATGATCAAGTGAAGCTGCAGTATTCTTTACTCTATTGTTTAGCACATACAACAGTGTTTGTAGGAGGTTGCTGAAAGATCATTTGTAAAGACTGACTGCTGTCTTCTTGGGAGTCTTGTGTTTTGAAGTGTACTCCTATGGGCTGAAGTGCTCACTACATGTTGGCGTAACTTGCAAACTATAGTGGATTTTTGAACTAGGAGAGGCCCCGCAGACGTAGGCTGTTCTTGCCAAACTGTGTGATCACATCGTGTGTCTAACTACTTGCTGTTGCTGTGTTCTGTGTATGTTGCTTATCAGAAACTTGTTTTACCTAGTGACTCTAGTAATTTCAATTGGTATCAGAGTGGGTCGCCCACACATTTGAAGCCTTGAACTTGGCAGGTGAGATCCACGAAAAAGATGAGTCACAATTCCACCGAGAAGCATCATCCCAAGGAAGGAGGATCCATTTCTAGACCTCCACTTCTTAATGAAAGTAATTACACAAACTGGAAGACAAAGATGCGTATATTTGTTCAATCTGTGGATGAGATGGCTTGGAGAGCAGTTGAGGACGGCTGGTCACCTCCAATTTCATATCATAGTTCTGGTGTCAAACCAAAATCTGAGTAGTTCGAGTTTCAAATTCGCCACATGCGAATCTGAGTGGTCGCTTCCAGTTACAGATTCGCCACATGTGAATATGCAAAAAATGCTTGGAAAACTTTGTAGACAACCTATGAAGGTACAAATGCAGTCTGCATCTCTAAACTTCAATTACTGACTTCACAATTTGAACTGTTAAAAAAAGAAGACCATGAAAACGTTTCCAGTCTCAATAGTAAGCTACATGACATTGCAAATCAAGCCTTCTTACTAGGAGAAAAATATTCAGATGAAAAATTAGTAAGAAAAGTATTGAGATCTCTTCCTCCTAAGTTCGTAGCAAAAGTGGTAGTAAATTGAAGAAGTAAAAAACCTCACCAAAATGCACCTAGACGAACTCATGGGATCTTTACTAACCTATGAAATGAGTCTCTCGAACCAGAAAATAGACAAAGGAATTGCATTGCGCCTCAGGCGGAAACCAACACACTCAACATCGAAGATGAGTTCGCCTTGATCACAAAAAACTTCAATAAATTTCTAAAAAAGTACAAGAAACAAAATTCATCTTCAAAATTCAAGTCTGATAACAGGAAATTCGCCAAGGAATCTCCAAATTCTAAAAATTGTTTTAAAAATATAAAGTGTCATGAATGTGGGGGAATAGGTCACGTTCAGGATGAATGTGCAAACACTGTCAAAAAGAAATCTATGAATGTGACGTGGAGTGATGATTCGGATAACAGTCAAGATGAAGGAGATGCAACTACAAACAACTTCATAACATTTGTAGCTCCAATATCTCACACACATCCTGCAAATTCTGCTGCATCCTTCTCTCAGAATCTGAAAGTGAAGATGAGGTTAGTTCTGAAGATTTTTGCAACACTTATGAACTTATGTGTGACAAATGGTTGCAGGCTGATATCTAAAACAAAAAACTAAAGGAGCAAGTTCATGTGTTGAAAGCATCAGTAAAAGCACAGGAAGAAGTGATCAAAGAGAAGGACAGGAAGGTTGATGAACTGTCAAATAAACTTGACACTGCCGAACAAACTCTTCAACCCCTTAATTTTGAAAAGGCAAGACTAAAAGAAATACTTGAAAAAGGACAAAGTTTGAGTGACAAAAGAGGACTTGGATACAAAACTGAAGTTGATCAAGGCAAACAAATTAGTCCAAAAACTCTTGCAAAGTCAGAAACATATCGCTGTCCATCAAACATCACAAGAAGAATCCAAAAACCAATCTGCTACTTCTGTGGCAGAAAGGGACACAAGTGGAGACAGTGTCACAATCTTCAATAGAATGTCCTACAAAGCAAAAATACGTTTCCTAAGACTATTCAGAGATGGATGCCTAAATCTCAAAACAAAGCATTAAAAGTTACCCATACTGCATTGTCTGCGTGCTCAAATGAGATATGGTATCTTGATAGTGGCTACTCGAAACACATGACAGGTAACAAACATCTCTTAACCTCTTTCTATGCAGGAGAGGATGGTAACGTAACCTTCAGTGATGGAGGAAAAGGGAAGGTCATTGGAAGAGGAACATTGAACGTTGCTGGACTACCCAAACTGAGGGACATGCTGTTTGTTGAAGGTTTAAAGGCAAACTTGATTAGCATCAGTCAATTGTGTGATGAAGACTTATTGATTAACTTCACCAAGGATGGATGCAATATTACCACTAGCGCATGAACAACATTCGTGGAGGGTACCAGAACCACAGATAACTGCTATCAGGTCGAAAAATCCATCATGATGCTACTAAAATTGTGTCACAACACTATCTTGAACACTATGAAAATCTGGCATCAAAAGCTTAGACACATCAACTTCAAAACCCTTAAGAACATCAGCAGAATTGCCGCTATTCACAAATTGTCGAAACTCAATTCTGATCAGATTACAATCTATGGTCCATGTCAAATGGGCAAGTAGAAAAGAACGAAACATCATCTGTCCAGTTCATCACTACTTCAAGAATTCTTGAACTCCTTCACTTGGACTTATTTGAACCAATGCAGACAAAAAGCATTGGACGCAAAAGGTATGTGTACGTTTGTGTTGATGATTTTTCACGGTTCACATGGGTTATTTTTCTCAGAAAAAAATCAGATACATTCATTAACTTCAAGAACCCGTGAACAAGACTGCAAATCGAAAAAGGGTGTCAAAATTCAGAAAACCAAAAGTGTTCATGAAAGGGAATTCGAAAATCAACAATTTTCTAATATGTGCAATGATTGATTATTTGTCATGAGTTCTCAACTTCAAAGACACCTCAACAAATTGGTGTTGTTGAAAGAAAGAATTGTAATATTCAAGAAATGGCAAGAGTTATGTTTCAAGCAGCAAGTCTCCCAGCAAAATTCTAGGCTGAGGCAGTGAATACAATAACCTACACAATCAATAGAGTGTACCTACGTCTAGGGACAGAACATACACCATATGAAATATGAAAAGGAAGAAAACCCAATGTAAGTTACTTTTACATTTTTGGCAGTGTATGTTATATTCTAAATGACATGGATCAGCTTGAAAAATTTGATGCAAAAAGTGATGAAGGAATCTTTCTAGGATATGCTACTAATAGTAGAGCATATCAAGTTATCAATAATCGTACTCAATGCGTAATTGAATCCATAAATGTCACCATTTGTGACTATGAAAAGGAGGAGAAAGTTGAGAACAAACAAATAGAAGACAAGCCTCTTCAAGAAAGCGATTCTGAAAATTTTGAAGAAACTGACAGACCAACTGTTGCAATAGTTTGTGACATAGAGGATTCGACAGTTAACCCAGAAAATTTAGAAATAGATCAAATCAAGGAATTGTCTTCCAGGGTGCAATTAAATCATCCTACTAATCTTATGATCAATGATTTACATCAAGGGAGACAGTCGAGAAACATTCTGCGAAAGAATTTGAGAGAAATGGTGAGATTCTCATGCTTTACTTCAATGAATGAACCTAAGAATGTTAAAGAAGCTCTACTTGATGCAAATTGGATAGTAGCCATGCAAGAAGAGTTAGAATAGTTTGAAAGAAGCCAAGTCTGGGAATTAGTCACTAGACCACTAGATGTAAACGTCATAAGGACTAAATGGATTTTTAAGAACAAAACAGATGAACATGGCAACATTACTAGAAACAAAACACGTCTTATTGCTTAAGGATACACACAAGTTGAAGGAACAGAATTTGACAAGACATTTACCCCCATGGCTCGCCTTGAGTCTATTCGAATTTTTTTGGCATTGGCATGCACATTGAACTTCAAACTTCATCAAATGGACGTAAAGAGCGCATTCTTGAATGGTTACCTAAATGAAGAAGTCTTTGTGGAACAACCCAAAGTATTTGAAGATAACAATCATCCTGATTATGTGTATCGACTGAAAAAGGCTCTTTATGGTCTTAAACAAGCACCTCGAGCTTGGTATGAGAGACTTACAAACTTCCTCATCAACAATGGATACAATCGAGGTACAGTGGATAAAACTTTATTTCTTAAAACTGGTGATACTCATCTTTTTATTGCACAAATATATGTTGATGATATTGTTTTTGGTTCCACTTCATTGGAACTATCTAACGATTTTGCTAAGTTGATGAAGGATGAGTTTGAAATGAGCATGGTTGGTGAATTGAACTACTTTCTCGGACTGCAAATCAAACAAAGTACTGAAGGTACGTTTGTATCGTAAACCAAATATGTTCGAAACTTAGTTAAGAAATTCAGATTAGGTACTGCTAAGCACATGAGAACACCTATGAGTACTAGCTCTAAGTTATCCCGAGACATTGATGGAAAAGAGGTTGATAAAAGTTTTTATAGAAGCATGATAGGAAGTCTCTTGTACCTAACCGCTAGTCATCCTAATCTTAGTTATAGTGTAGGCGTATGTGCACGTTATCAAGCTACTCCTAAGGAATCACATCTAGCAGCAGTTAAAAGGATCATTAGATATGCTAGTGGAACTATTGAATATGGAATTTGGATGACTAGAGATAGTAACTTTGATCTTGTTGGATTTAGTGATGCTGATTGGGCTAAAAATATTGATGACAAACAAAACACATCAGGAGGCTGCTCTTATGTAGGGAATAATTTAGTAGCATGGATGAGCAAGAAGCAAAATAGTATTTCACTTTTTACAGCTGAAGTTGAATACATCGCAGCAGGTAGCTACTGTGCTCAACTTATCTGGATGAAACATATGCTATCTGATTATGGAATTAAAAATAGGACTATGATACTCTATTGTGACGATAAAAGTGCAATTGACATCTCTAAAAATCTAGTTCAACACTCTCGTACCAAACACATTGACATTAGGCATCATTTTATTAGGGAACTTCTTGAAGATAATATTGTTGCACTCAAACATGTGATAACTGAAAATCAGTTAGCTGATATCTTCACCAAACCCCTGGATGCTGTTCGATTTGAAAAATTACAAGCATCACTTGGAATGTGTCTTAAGTAGTGGTAGCATTGTATTTTAATCATACTTAAATAGTACGTATAATATTATCCTTATTTTCTATTTTTATTATTTTTTCTGGGTTTGAGCAAATGTTCTGCACTATTCCCCTTCTATTTCGTCTCTCATTCAATTCTCTTTGGTTCATAAAACGCCATTTATTTCCAATGTTAGGGCATGGTTTTGTCTCATCCTTTTCTTCTTGTTCGCACATCAGTTCGCACAACATATTAAGATAAGAGAAATCCTTTGTTTCGTGCTTCAACCATTTTGTAGGATCATCATGGTGTTCTCGCAATCAAAATCTAGGCATCAATCTACTCCTCCACTGCGTTTCTCAGATGAATTCGCTTCAAAACGAGGAAGGTTCAAAATTTTGGCTCAAAAATCAGTTCGTCCAGTCCCTATTCACATCGATTCTGACTCTTCTGAAGATGAGGCTCCTCTAGCCGAAGTCTTGGCAAGAATGTCTTAGGCACCCGTTCCAGATCCTCCTGCTACTTCTTCAAGTAAGAACACTCCCTCTGTTGATCAGTCCTCTCGTCTACTTGCAATGGGTTCTTCAAACCCCGAGTCGACATAACATGGAGCAGAACATGGGAACTTTGTTCCTCCTATCGTTCCTGCATCTCAACCTCCTAAAGTTAGACAATTTAAGACTCTGTCTAGGAAAATTCGACCTACCCCTAATCCTCGTCCTTTGTCTGCTCCTCGTCCATCTCGACCAACTGCCATCTGTGCTTAAGATGCAAAAACCCCTCTATTTTTCGATCTTAAAATATCCATTGGTCACAATTGCGATCCAAAACCTTTCTTGTTGAGCGCAATATCCATCGGCCAGACTTTGTGAAGGCTGGACTCTCTCTACTATTAGAAGCCCAACATCTCCTTCAATCTGTCACGTGTCACTCATTCTTTTCACCATCTCTAGTGAAAGAATTTTATGCCAACTTATCTCCAGCAATCACTGATTCATCATCTCCTTATTTCCATGTAAATTATGTTCGGGGGAGAGTTGTCTCCTTTTCTCCTTCAGATCTCAACCAATTTTTTGGTTTCCCTGAACTCGAATGTGATCCTCTTCATCTATTTGCCTTGGATGTGGATATGGACGATGTGGCCAAAGTGTTGACAGGAAATCCTGAATCAACTTGGCCCGGTGCTGAAGGAATCATGGTTTCTTCCCTGACAACCAAACACTTTCTCTTGTCCCGTTTGTCCACTTTTGTCTAGATGTCATCCACTCATGGGTCCACTGTCTTTCATGACCGAGCAATCCTTATATATGCTATTAGCACAAGTCACCCAATTAACATGGGACAAATCATGTTTGATTCCATAATCAAGAATGTTGAATTATCGTCAAGCTACAACAAATTGTTGTTACCCTGCACTATCACAGCTTATCTGACCTCCAAATATCATGTTCAGATTCCTCCCACCGAATGGACACCATTTCAGGGAGAGATTCATATTTTGCGAAAGACTTTCGAGGGGTCACATATGCTTGACATTGAGGGGGAGTGGTCCACTGGTACTCGCACAGCCACTTCAGCTGATGCTCTTGCCACTATGATGGATCGACAAAGTTACATTGGCTACTTGAAGGCTCGTCTTGCATTTATCACAGCTGAACAACACCATTCCATCCTGCATCAACTCGAAGAGGACGGATAACTTTGCAATGCTTGGGTAAAAAGGGGGAGAATGGGGTAGGTAGTAGCAGTAATGTAGCAGTAGTGTAGTATAGGAATAGGAACAATTTATTGTTGGGCTATAGGTAGTAAATAGGTTAATACCTTGTTTTCTGTTTGTCTCTATTTGATGCTGGTTTTGATGTTGTGACAGTCTGCTGTTTGATATAGTTTCTTAATGTACAATGTGTTTTTCATAATTTTCCATTGACTATCGCTGTCTGATGTTTGTTTTGAATGCCCTGCTACTCTGTTTATGAAGGTTTTGCACCAAACAATGCTAAAGGGGGAGATTGTTAGGATTTGGGTTTATATTGGCAATATTTGATGCAAATCCAGAATCCTATGTTCTTTAACGGAATGTATCTTTTTCCGGTCTTAGAAAATTGGCTATCAAGATTTTCTACCATTTTTTACTTTGGAAATAAAATCTGCATAAGAAGTAATGTTTTATAAATAGATATTGGAATCATCTTAAAAACAAAATATCGGTCTGCATTTTAAGAATGTTTGGTATTTCTGATTTTGAAAACTTAACGACATTCAAATACTTTGAAATATTGCTTTTTAAGAATCATATGCCACAATCTATTTTTAAAAACGTTTCCTCAATTTTGAAAAGTTTGTTTCTCTTCAAAAGGCATACTGCCTTCTTTAAGATCTCGTTATTATCTAACTAATTCTCTTACTATCATCTCAGAGATCTCTTTCAAAAAATGATTTCCTTTTCTCATACTTACTGTGTTTCTCAAATCAGTAAAGTTCTTTCAAAATTAAAGCTGCAACGATTGTAGTTTAGAAAGTTTGCAAAATTCTGTTTAATCAAACAAGTCAATAGTGTTTGATCAAAATGATTACAATCTGTTCAAATCAGAAGGAGAATGCATATTATGGTATGCTGCCAAAGATCGTTGCTGTTCTGGGAAGATTTCTGGAAATCCACCCACACTGTGCAGACAATAGATGAGGCAGTGAATTGAATAGTCTGCCCAGAAAGATTTTCTAGAATCTGTTTTGCTAAAGGAAAGCTCTACTCTGCAACCTATTTATTCTGATTGCTTCTGAAGCTTTCTTCATCACTCGAACATTCCACAAAGACGATCATTGTGTGTTAATCATTGTTTTTCATTGAAAACATTGTTGTGTTCAATTTACTGTAAGAGAGTGATCAAGTGAAGCTGCAGTATTCTTTACTCTGTTGTGCTGCACATACAATAGTGTCTGTAGGAGGTTGTTGAAAAATCATTTGTAAAGACTGACTGCTGTCTTCTTGAGAGTCTAATATTTTGAAGTGTACTCTTATGGGCTGAAGTGTTCACTCCGTATTGGTATAACTTGCAAACTATAGTAGATTCTTGAACTGGGCGAGGCCCTGCAGACGTAGGCTGTTCTTGCCAAACTAAGTAATCACATCGTGTGTCTAACTGCTTGCTATTTCTGTGTTTTGTGTATTGCTGCACATTAGAAACCTATTTTACCCAGTGACTCTAGCAATTTCACACACTCACACAGGTAATCTATTATTAATAGTATTTCTACAATCAATGCCCCGAATATAATTATGAGATAGGAATCATTAAAAGAAAATAATTGGCATTACTATTTTACAGGCAATACTAACACATGATAATAATGGTTTGGAATAAGATTCCTTAGTGCTACACTAGGTACCATCATTCAATTTTCCCTATTGAACCTTGTTTTTGGGATCAACATATGCTTAGGTTGGGTATCCGTAATAGAAGTCTATTTTGAAAGACTTTAATATCCTTCCCCTTGATAACCAATTTACTTGATCTCTAAGCAATCTTTTAGTTAGCAAATTAGCAAAATTATCCTTTGACTTCATATAATTAATAAAGATTACTTCATTCTCAAGTAACTATATAATGGTATTGTTTGGTTGATGTATATGACTTAACTTATCATTATATATTTCATTTTGTGCTCTGCTTATTACAAACATACTATCACCATGAATGCATAAAATATAGGTAAGTTTGGGCCAGCATAATGATCTTCTAAAAAATTTTGAAGTCATTCTACTTCTTCTCCAGCCTTATATAAAGTTATTAATTTAATTCCATAGTAAATTTGGCTATATATATATTTATTCAGAAGATTTCCAAGATGCTACACCTCCGCCACTTGTAAACACATATTCGCTAGGCATTTAGTTTCCTTGGAGTCAGATATCTAATTTGCATCCCTATATCCTCTAAGGACATTTGGATATCTTGTATAATGCAATCAATAATTATGAGTGCAACATTAGTCTTTTAATACCCTGATTAGTGTTTTCCCATGATCTTTTCTTGGATTGCTCTTAAATGGACTCAATTAGTTTACTGCGCATGTTATGACAAGCCACGTGCATCTCATGATATATATAATACTACCTGCATACATGCATATTCCAATTGATCTTAGGGTTGTCATTTATTCGTAACTAAATGTACGTTAACATCTATAAGTGTTTTTATTGAACTAGTATCATATTTCTTAAACTTATTCCAAATCTTCTCAATGTAATGAGATTAAGACAATACTAATCCATCAAATGTTCTAGAGATTTTTAATCCCTAAAATAAAATTTGCAACTCTCGTATCCTTCATATCAAAATGTTTTGTCAACATGTTCTTCATAGATTTGATTATAGCTTTATTATTACTCATAATCAACATATCATCCACAAACGCAAACAATGACTTTGTCTTTCGATGTATCTTTGACATAAACACATTTGTCACATTCATTGTTTTTAAACCATTTGACCATATAATAGTGTTAAAATTAATATGTCATTGTTTTGGAGCTTGTTTCAGTCTGCATAAAGATTTAGTAAAGCGATATACGTTATGTTCTTGTTCTAGTACAATGAACCATTGTGGTTGTTGCATATATATTTTTGCATTTAATTCATCATTCGAAAATGTCATCTTATCATCCATTTGATAGATTTCTAGACTGTTAATTGTTGTAATAGCAATTAACATCCATATGGGCATTTGTTGCCAATCCTGCAAGCGTACAGCTCCGCTTAAGTATAAACCGGTAAGACCGGGTATCGTCCTCAGGGAAAAAGGGTTGATTAGTGGTTTCAAATCCCAATTTACTACTGATTAATGTTTTATCAAAACTCTACTGAATGTAGTTGAATTAAATTGTAAACTAGAAACTTCTCTAAACAAAAGCAATATTTAATATTAAAAAATCTATTCAGAAATGTGTCTAGGATGGTGAATGCCGCTGCATAATTTGTGATCCTTCGTTTTAATTATGAATTATTTAAACTATGAGTTTTTGCATCAGTAGTTGAAACCCTCTCTCGATGTACTTCAACATCCACTAGATTTGTCTCATTAAACCCTCTTCTGAAGTGCTCACTTAATAACCTAAGTGTTATGCTCAACAGTCCCTGTGCAACCCCTTAGATTAGTTAATAATCTCTCAATAAATCAACCATTCTAAGTCCAAACTGTGACATCCACCCTTTAGGCCTCTCTTCTGAGATAGACTAAAGTGTTGGGTTCGTTATGTC
Organism: Tinospora cordifolia; assembly: GCA_030144865.1. NCBI lineage: Eukaryota > Viridiplantae > Streptophyta > Magnoliopsida > Ranunculales > Menispermaceae > Tinospora > Tinospora cordifolia. Next base: position 13,707 of record JAJIYU010003008.1, on the reverse strand, counting down.
TATGGCTAGTAAACATAAGACATTAAGCCCACACAATATGGAATAGAGTTTATAACTCAATAACCACAACTAGATATCACAAACTATGCATTGAACATCACATCCCAAACAAGAAAACTAATTAGCTTGACATGAACTTAATGGAAAATATGAAATTAAATTGAAAGAAGTAAAACATACTCAAATCTTTTGAATAATCTCCAATCCTCAATGGAAATACAAGTTTTTATGTCCACAGCCGTCACTAGTGGTTTCTTTTCCGAATTAGGTATTTCTGACTCTAATCACCCTTTTCTATATATAGTCCCACACTAAAAAAATCCTAAAAAATGTGACAATCTTGATAATCACTCGAGTGACCGCGGTCACGGACAGCGGTCAGTAATTTATATGACAGAAACCCGAAATCCTCCACCTACTGCCTACCGCGGTCTGCATTATCTCTAGGCTCATCCCATTCTGGTGACCGCGGTTACTAGTTTATGGATCGCGGTCACCAGTACGTTTTCTCTTGGTGCAGTCTTTCTTTAATTACTGTAATCTTTAGTTGTTGGACCGCGGTCTTCTGGTACTTTTTCATGATATCTTATCCTATTTTCCTTCACATGATGCATTCTTTCTTTGTGCTTCAACCTGTATCCTACAATACACTCAATTCTTTTCCCAGACATCATTTCCTCATAAAAGAATATCAAAACTTTAAAAACTTTAAAAACAATGCTTAAAAAAGAATTAAACAGTGCAAATTTCTAAACTATATGCTACTGCTAATACTTATGCAATTCCTCAATTAATTCTCCCTTATTTCTTATAAAATGTATTAATTTACCTATTCTAATGTTAGTTTGCTATGTAACTAACAAATACGCCCAAACTTGGACTTTTGTTCATCCCCGAACAAAAATTCTAAATTAAACAAACGATCCTATCACCACAAGGTAAATTTGGTTTCAATCATCATTGTAGCCTCAATTGTTTCCATTCCTCTAATTTATGACTCATTAAGAATTCTTTAGGGTCAGTCAAGTTATCTAGACTTTCAATTTATCTTCTATTCTTTCCCAACTTTACCCATTCATCTATAAGTAACTTAATCCTCCTAGCCTTTGTAAGTGATGTTGCGGGCACCATCCCACTCACAAAAATCCTTTCCTAATACCTAAGTACACAAACTCTTCCAACTTTCTACTCTATCTCTCCACTACTAAGGTCTAACTGAAATTGGGATTAGTGGTCTTTCTTCTAGGTTGTAACATAGTCTGGCTCAAGGTACAAGTATAATAGGAATTTAAATCTGACTCAAGTGTCCACTCATAGCAATAATAACAACCTATTTTGTCTGATTTTTTCTAGTATAGCTTGATCCTTCTATTCAATCCTTTATTTTCCTTGTTCATGATCATAACCTTGTCTTTATAGCTCCCCCATACTTATCTCATCATATACACTCTTCACTGAGCTAAAATGTACACTTTTACAAGATTGGAAAGTTCAGCTATCATTGACAATATTGCAACATTAAAGAAATAAATATGTTTCTTTTTTTTATCTATACATATATACATAGGAAACATTCTCACAACTAAAGCAAAAATAAAAAACATGTGTATGTCAATGTTACCATCCCCTCCTTCTTTCACATCATCAAAATAGGCAATATTAGAACCATGAGTGCACACAAATAGGTCCAACTGAGATATTCATAAAAGGAAAGAATGTTTATATATATAACGTTTAGGTTCAAAGCAAGAAAACTAGCTACAAGGCTCAAAATTGGCTACAAAGGATTATAAATGCTGGAACTGGCCTTTAGGCTTTGACTCAAACAATGATGGCCTACTTCATTTCCCTCCTTTAGTCATTCCTAAGCAGTGTTCAAGACAGATTTGATCATTTAAAGAGTCTATGGGAAATTCTCTCCATTTGTGGTTTGGTTTCCACTGCTCACTTTCCTCAATTTTCGGAATCTCAAACTACCTAAGACTGCAAGGTATTGTCAAGATCAAACTTCAGATAAACTAAGCACACAAACAGTTAGACCGTACCCTAATTCTTTGTCTCATCATGCTGGAGGAACGTTACAATTTCATAGGTTACTCAGAAAGTTTTTTTTTAATAATAGAAACAAACTATCCTAAGTGCTTCCTACAATGCAAAATGCTTTCTAAAATGCATGAATCTAGCAGAATGTAAAGACAATTAAAGAAAATTGACTAAGATTTACAAAAAACTGATCTTGTTTGCTTTGCTTTGCTGTGTGTTGAAGCATTACACACACACACACCCAAACTTGAATCATGCCTTGTCCTCAAGAGCACAAAAATATGTATACGTGGGAAGAGTAACACATCACACATGCATTCAAAGAAAAAGAAGAAAATTAGTCTGGAAGTTATGGAAAAAAAAAGATTTGCATTGTGCAAGTAAATCAACAGTAAAGAGTAATGTATCATCAGAAGAAAAAGCAAACATAAGGGCAATAGAGGTACAAAAGTTTAAGTTTCATGAGCATCAAAAGAAAAGCAACAGAAGTATAGAAAACAGTAGGGCTAAAGATCTGCGCCAAAGACTTCTTCCTCCGTAATAAAATCAGTGAAATCATCACCACCACCATCCTCATCATTATCATCATCATCAGCATCCTCAGGGCCCACTGGCGGGGGCGGCTGCACTGGAGGTACACAGCAAACCATGTAAGGCAAAGTGCAAGGAAGAGGAAGAAAAGCTGCAGCCATGTCCGGGTCCTTGCGATGCATCCACTGGGTCATATATGCCATCCAATGCATCATAGTGTGCTCAGTGGTAGAGAGAGACGCAGCAACAGCTGAAGAGGACTGTGGGGCATCTGCATGGCGTGTAGGGGCCTGGGCAGAACTGGCAGGATCAGCAGCTGGTGGAGGGGACTCAATAGATGCCCTACGCCTCTTAGAAGGGGTGGACGTGACCATCTTCACTGCTATATGATCCTTTATCTTCAACAATGGCTCGGTCTTGTCCCATACAACCCCAATCCGTTTGCATAGTTCTGTAATCAAAGTGGGGTGTGGCAGACCTGCATTTGTTTTATCAATGGCTGACCGGATAGAACTGGAAATGATCGTCCCAATATTGATTGGGAGTCCCTTCATGATGCAGTACACCAACACAACTCTCTCTATAGTAACCTGGTTAATAGCTAAGGAGGGAAGTAAATTAGCACAAACTAAATATAACCAAACCTTAGCCGAGGTAATGAATGCGGTCTTCATCAAATTCACGGGGCTGTTGTTATAGCAAATCCATGAAGCCCCATCAACACACAGCGTCTGCAATATCACTTCCGGATCAAATCTTGGTAGGAGATTGTAATATTCATCCGGAGTGTCTGCCGGTAAGCCATACACTTCATTAATCGTTGCTGCATTGAAAGGTACCCATTTGCCCTGCACCCACACCGATATCCCCTCTCTATCAGGTGCACTTGCATAAAATTCTTGTACTATAGAAACCACTGTGGTAGCTAGCGCCTGAATAAGTTTCTCCCAATGCCCGGCAGCTACCACTGTATCGATACCACTATTGCACTCCTCTGTCATCAGCATAATTTCCCTCTCAGGTATTAAATGTTTGTTTGATCGAATGACATTAAATCGCTATTTTGCTACAACTGTCTTGAAACGGTTTCTATCAGAAGGTGGAGGAGGTGGTGTTCGCTGTTTTCCCTTTGAGGCTGGTAATTTCATTCTAGGAGGCCTGCAACAACAGTAATTGTGGGCAAGGAAAACAACAAGATTCATATAGTAATGCATCAACCATTCAATGAAACTTACTCAACATAGATTAGCTTTCTTGATCTAAACATCTGAGCATCAAGGTAAATCTTTAGACAGTAAAAATTGAATCTTGCATTGCCTTATTATGTTGAATGACATGAAAGTAGATAGAAAATGTGCCTCATTACGTGAAATAACACATCTAAAGTCTTAAGGTGCTCATGAACATGGAGTTGTGCAAGTCTTTGCGCAGAAAGTGTTCACATTTTGTGCATATTCAGAGTAAAAGGAACGAATGATGCGAGTCATTGAGCAAAATCACCGTTTAAACATAAGAAAACACACATAGCAACTCCTAAATCATCTGAACATTCAAAGAAGACAAGGAACTAACAAGAAATCAAAGAAAAACACTTACATTTTCACTGAAAAGGCAAGAGATGCTTGAGATTTCGAAGGGAGATGAAAAGCCACAGACCAAACTTGAAATTTCGGAATAGAAATGATGAAAATGACCGCGATCTTAATTTAAAAGGACGCATGGACCGCAGTCACTGTATTATGGACTGCGGTCCATAAACATTTTTATGTTGAAACCATTTTGAACAGTCTGTGGACCACGGTCATTTTAGTGTGTACTGTGTGTGGACCGCAGTCATTTTGCATGTCCAAGAATGGTATTTTGATGACCGCAGTCCGTGAGGATAGTCCTGCTGTTGACCGCGGTCCATGACCGGTTTCTCGAATTACCCCATTCTGGTGACCGCGGTCCGTGGAGAACACATGTTTTGGTGACCGCGGTCACCAGAACTTGTTTTCTATGTACACTTGTGTAGACCACATTCCCTAAAATCTGGCATTCTGATGACCGCGGTCCACAGTGTGATGGACCCATTGCTCAATTCTAAGTGTGTAAATTCTACCTTTCCACTAAAATCTAACAAACTAAACTTAAGAAAATAATTACGCAAACATCAATAGTGGGTTGCCTCCCACTCAGCGCTATGTTTAACGTCGTTAGCTCGACGAGGATACTCTGCTTCAATATTTGAGGATAACCATCTCTACCATTTGCTTTAGACCATCGTAGAAAATCTTTAATCTTTGGCCATTCACTTTAAACCTGTGGCCATCTAACAAGCTCTGTACTTCTACTGCACCATATGGGAAGACTTGAGTGACTAAGAACGGCCCCGACCATCAAGATTTAAGCTTTCCTGGAAACAACCGGAGTCTTGAATTGAAAAGGAGTACTTGCTGCCCAAGTTTAACTCCTTCTTCTCTATGAATTGATCATGCCATTTCTTCATTCGTTCTCTGTAGATGGTGTTATTCTCAAATGCTTCCCTGCGAAACTCCTCAAGTTCTACAAGCTGCAACAACCGGTTCTCACCACAAGCTTTTGCATCAAAATTTAACTTCTTGATTGCCCAGTAGGCTCTGTGCTCTAACTCGCAAGGTAGGTGACAGGATTTCCCATACAACAATTGACAAGGAGACATACCAATGGGTGTTTTAAATGCAGTCCTGTATGCCCACAATGCATCATCCAACTTCAACGCCCAGTCCCTACAGTTTGTACCAACCATTTTCTATAATATCGACTTGATTTCACGGTTAGACACTTCAGCTTGCCCGTTAGTTTGAGGATGATAGGGTAGTGCAACCTTGTGCCTCACACCATACTTAGTGAGAAGGTTGTTGAAGACAGTGCGTACCTTCGTCACTCATAATAGCTCTAGGAGTTTCGAAACAGGAGAAAATTTTTCGTGAAAGGAACTTAAGTACCACTCGTGCATCATTCTTTGCTGTAGCCACAGCTTTCACCCACTTAGAGACATAGTCAACCGCTAGCAGGATATATTGCTTGCCAGCTGATGGTGGAAATGGCCCCATAAAGTCGATGCCCCAAACATCAAACAATTCCACTTCTACAAATGAGGTGAGAGGCATTTCATTCTTTGTGGAGATGTTTCCTTGCTTCTGACATGTCTCACAGGTCTTGACAAACTGATAGGCATCTTTCAACATGCTCGGCCAATAAAACCCATTCTCAAGTACACGTCTGACAGTTCTTTGATGGCTATAGTGACCACTATAAGGTGAAGCATGACAATCATAAAGAACTTTGTTAATTTCAGATTCATGAATGCAACGAATCACCTTGTCAGCATACCTTCGGTAAAGAAAGGGATCATCCCAAAGATAGAACTTACTCTCATGTATGAAACGCTTTGGGCGACATTGAGATAAATCTGGTGGAGTGATGCATGTGGCTTTGTAGTTAGCGAAATCTGCATACCACGGAGTGTTGTCACTTACTGACAAGAGACGTTCATCCGAGAAAACCTCCACTATTTCCATCGGATCCGGGTTTGCTTCATTTGATAGACGGGATAAGTGGTCAGCTATAACATTTTCTGTACCCTTTTTGTCTATCACCTCTATATCAAACTCTTGCAACAGCAAGACCCACCTTATTAATCTGGGCTTTGCATCTTTCTTCGTAAACAACTGTCTGATTGCTGCATGATCAGTGAAGACTTTGACATGTGAGCCCACAATGTATGATCTGAACTTGTCACATGCAAAAACAACAGCTAGCAATTCTTTTTCAGTGGTGGTATAGTTCTTTTGAGCATCATCCAATGTTTTGCTTGCATGGTATATTGCTCTAAACATCATATCACGTCTTTGTCTTAAAATTGCTCCAACTGCATAATCACTAGCATCACACATGATTTCGACCGATTCCCCCCAAACTGGTGTGGACATAATAGGAGCAGACGTTAAAGCTTTTTTAAGTGTGTTAAAGGCTTCAACACACTCAGCTGTGAAGTTAAATTCAACTTCCTTTTCCAGCAATTGACATAGAGGCCGAGTTATGTGAGAGAAGTTCTTGATAAATCTACGATAAAAACCTGTGTGCCCCAAGAAACTCCGTACCTCACACACTATTGTTGGTGGTGACAACTTTTCGATGGCTTGAATCTTTGCTTTATCAACTTCCAGGCCATTAACAAAAACTCTATGGCCCAACACAAGCCTTTCCGAACTATGAAGTGACATTTTTTCCAGTTGAGGACTAGATTCTTCTCTTCACAACGGGAGAAGACTCGTTCCAGATTGTTGAGGCATTGTTCAAATGTTTCACCAAACACTGAGAAGTCGTCCATGAGTACCTCCATGATGTCTTCAATCATATCTGCAAATATTGCCATCATGCACTGATGGAAAGTTGCTGGTGCATTGCATAGACCGAATGACATTCTCCTAAATGCGTAAGTGCCATATGGGCAGGTGAAAGTAGTCTTTTCTTGATCCTCTAGTGCAATGACTATCTGATTATATCCTGAGTATCCATCCAAGAAACAATAAAAATCATAACCAACAATTCGATCCAGCATTTGGTCCACAAAAGGTAAGGGGAAATGATCTTTACGGGTTGCCTTGTTCAGCTTTCGATAATCTATGCAAACACGCCATCCGTTGTTGTCCTTGAAGCTATTGGCTCTCCTTTTTCATTTGTAACAACAGTCATTCCCCATTTCTTCGGCACAACATGAATAGGGCTAACCCATGGCGAATCTGATATTGCATAGATAATTCCAGCTTTTAACCACTTCATGACTTCTTTCTTCACCACTTCTTTCATAATAGGATTGAGCCGTCGCTGGTGTTCCATTGTTGGTTTATGTGAGTCCTCCATTAAAATTTTATGCATGCAAATGGCTGGACTTATCCCCTTAATATCTTCAATTGTCCATCCTATTGCCGCCTTGTGTTCCTGCAATACTTTCAACAACTTTTTCTCTTGAACAAGTGCCAGTGAAGAGGAAATAATAACTAGACATGATTTAGCCGCATCCAAAAATGCATACTTCAAATATTCTGAAAGTTGTTTCAACTCTACTTCCTTAGAAGGTTCTTGAGCAACTTCAATTTGTTGGTCTTTCGACAATTGCTCCGCTTTATTGTTGAATTCTAGCGAACATGCTTCCAAAGCTAATACGACTAGCTTCTCATCTTCTGTCATAATATGAGGGAAATATAATGAACGAGCAATGCATCCCACCAATTCATCTTGACAGCTTAGTTCATCTATTACCTCATCAATACTGGAATTTAGAACCTCTATCCTGTTGCATCCATGCAATTCATTAGGATAGCTCATTGCTTTGTAGAGATTGAAAAATTAACTCTTAATGTTAATTCTCCCTTATGGACATCTATTAGTGCATGCCCAGTAGCCAAAAATGGTCTCCTAAGGATGAGTGGTATTTCACAATCCTCTTCCATGTCTAAAACAACAAAGTCCACTGGAAATATAAACCTATCCACCTTGACCAACACATCCTCAATCACTCCTTTTGGATATGTCAAGGATCTATCTGCTAATTGAAGAGTGATTGTGGTTGGCTTGATCTCTGACATCCCCAACCTCTTACACACTGTCAAAGGCATAAGATTAATACTTGCACCAAGATCACATAAAACCTTCTCAAAGATCTCAGACCCAATGTTGCATGGTATAGTAAAACTGCCCGGATCTTTCAACTTTTGAGGAAGTTTCTTCTGTAGGATGGCACTGCACTCTTCAGTAAGCTTAACTGTTTCAAAATCCTCTAGCTTCCTCTTCTTAGACATGATCTCCTTTATAAACTTTGCATAATTGGGCATTGTTGCAAAGCTTCTGCAAATGGAATGTTTATATGAATCTTCTTAAACATCTCCAAAAACTTGGCAAATTGATCATCCATCCTCTTTTTTCGGAACCTTGAGGAAATGGTAAGGGTGAAATTTCAGAATCTTTACCCTCTTGATTTGCTCTTTCCTTGACTTTTCCTTTTGATGTTGAAGGTTCTTCATGTTGACCTATTGATATCTTTTGAACGTCTATCTCATTGCTAACAACTTCCTCAGCTTCAGTAGGTAGTATACTTGGATTTGGTGGACCTACTACCTCTTTGCCACTCCTAGTAGTTACCGACTTGCAGCTCTCCTTTGGATTCACTTGAGTATCACTTGGAAAAAAACTCCGCTGCTGATTTGAGACTATTTGTGCCAACTGTCCCACTTGTGTTTCTAGATTCTTAACAGTGGCATTTATGTTTCCAACTTGGATTTCAATTTCGAAAACTCTTGTGTCATTTTTGTCCACCCTTCCAGTTAGCTCTTTGAAGAATCTTGTATGCATATTCATCATTTCGTCAAGTTTATCCTCCAAAGATGGCTTTTTGTCTTGTAAAGGCTATTGAGAGACGAATCCTGGTGGCAATTGGGCATTTCTGTTGTTGGCATATGAGAAATTCTCATGATTTCTCACTCCTAGATGATAATACTTAGGGACATTATATCCCCCAACTGGTCCTTGATACCCACTGAATCTGTTCATGGCATTCATCTGTTCGATTGAAGCTTCTCCATGATAAGGTGCCTTACCTGCTTCTGCAATGGACTGCATTTGTTGAGGTTGTTGAAACTGTGTCCCACTACTCTTTTCTTCCACCAAGTTCAATCGATGGGTCATAGCTGCTATCTAGGCATGCAAGGCACTAATCTCATCCACTTCATGAACTCCCACTCTCTTCGCTGTGCTTCTTTCTGTGCCATGCCCATAAGCATTAGCTACCATATCTTCAATCAGTTGAGTAGAATCCGTGGTTGACTTCCCCATCAATGATCCTCCAGCTGCTGAATCTACCAAGGCCCTGGTGGGTGGTGTAAGTCCACTATAGAACATCTGAATTTGAAGCCAAGGTAAATATCCATGTTGTGGGCAACGCCTCAGTAAATCTTTAAATCTTTCCCAAGCTTCGTACAGAGATTCAAAATCAGATTGTTTGAAAGAGCTAATCTCCCCTCACAGCTGATGTCCTTTGGCAGGTGTGAAATACTTTTGCAGAAACTTCTGACTCATTTCTTCTCAAGTTGTAATACTTCCCAGAAGCAGGGTTTGTAGCCAACTTTTTGCTTTATCCCTTAAGGAGAAGGGAAACATTCATAGTCTAAGCTGATCTTCAGTTACTCCATTCATTTTGACTGTATCACATATTTCTATGAATGAGTTCAGATGTGTCATTGGATCCTCCATAGCTGAGCCTCCAAACTGTTGCTGCTGTACCATGGTGACCAGGGACGATTTTAACTCAAAATTGTTTGCATTTATTGGTGTCCTTGCTATGCCTGAGTAGTTGCTATTCAGCACCAGTTTAAAGAAGTTCTTCAAAGATGCTTCTCTATGTTGTGCCTCCCTATTGTTCCCAACTCCAGAACTTCCACTATTCGCCATGGTTGGTGTTCTTTCTTGAGCTTCCAACCTAATCTGATGGATTGTTTTCAGCAAATCTGGATCATAAGGATCACTTTGACGTTTACTCATGCAAGCCTGAAACACAAAAAAACACAAACAGATCAAGTGTATTCAATGTGCTTTACTAAATATAAGAGAAATCAATTAGCAGGCGACAATAAAATAAAATTTTGTCTTGAGTAAGCCAAGTTCAGCTGGTTTTAAAAACACTAAACACCGTATTTTTCCCAGGCAACGGCGCCAAAAACTTGTTGCCAATCCTGCAAGCGTACAGTTTCGCTCCAGTATAAATCGGTAAGACTGGGTATCATCCTAAGGGAAAAAGGGTTGATTAGTGGTTTCAAATCCTAATTTACTACTGATTAACGTTTTATCAAAACTCTACTGAATGTAGTTGAATTAAATTATAAACTAGAAACTTCTCTAAACAAAAGCAATATTTAATATTAAGAAATCTATTTAGAAAAGTGTCTAGGATGGTGAATGCCGCTGCATAATTTGTGATCCTTCGTTTTAATCATGAATTACTTAAAATATGAGTTTTTGCATCAGTAGTTGAAACCCTCTCCCGAGGTACTTCAACATCCACTAGATTTGTCTCATTAAGCCCTCTTCTGAGGTGCTCACTTAACAACCTAAGTGTTATGTTCAACAGTCCCTGTGCAACCCCTTATATTAGTTAATAATCTCCCGATAAATCAACCATTCTAAGTCCAAACTATGACATCCACCCTTTAGGCCTCTCTTCCAAGATAGACTAAAGTGTTGGGTTCGTTATGTCTATGGCCAGTAAACATAAGGCATTAAGTCCACACGATATGGAATAGAGTTTATAACTCAATAACCACAACTAGATATCACAAACTATGCATTGAACATCACATCTCAGACAAGAAAACTAATTAGCTTGACATGAATTTAATGGAAAACATGAAATTAAATTAAAAGAAGTAAAACATACTCAAATCTTTTGAATAATCTCCAATCCTCAATGGAAATACAGGTTTTTATGCTCCACAGCTGTCACTAGTGGTTTCTTTTCTAAATTAGGTATTTCCGACTCTAATCACCCTCTTCTATAGATAGTCCTGCACTAAAAAAATCCTAAAAAATATGAAAATTCCTATAATCACTAGAGTTACCGCGGTCACGGACCGCGGTAAGTAATTTATATGACAGAAACCCAAAATCCTCCACCTGCTGCCTACCGCGGCCTGCATTGTCTCTGTGCTCATCCCATTCTGGTGACCGCAATCACTAGTATGTTTTCTCCTAGTGCAGTCCTTCTTTAATTATCGCAATCTTTAGTTGTTGGACCGCGGTCTTCTGGTACTTTTTCATGATATCTTCTCCTGTTTTCCTTTACATGATGTATTCTTGCTTTGTGCTTCAACCTATATTCTGCAATACACTCAATTCCTTTCCCAGACATCATTTCCTTATAAAAGAATATCAAAACTTTAAAAACTTTAAAAACAATGCTTAAAAAGGAATTAAATAGTGCAAATTTCTAAACTATATGCTAATGCTAATACTTATGCAATTCCTCATTAATTATCCCTTATTTCTTATAAAATGCATTAATTTACCTATTCTAATGTTAGTTTGTTATGCAACTAACAGCGTTGTTCTGGTTGCCAGTGAATAAGTGTCAAAGAAACCGAGACCCTCTTTTTGTTTACAACATTTGACTATCAACTAAGTCTTATACTTATTAATTGAACCATTAACTGTTTACTTCTATTTAAAAATTTATTTACACCCCAAAGGCTTCATACCTAACGATTAACAAACTATCTCCCATGTATGATTTTGCATAATTAATTAAATTTCACTATTTACAACTTCTTTCCAATAAAGAGCATCAGGTGTTAACATAGCATTTTTAAAACTTTTGAGGCTTATTTTCTAATACACACAGACATAGATATATATATATATATATATATCAGAAAATTAGGACTAAAAGACTTTGTAATTTTAGTTCTTTCATTGAGTCAAGGTTCATCCTTATCATTTTTGTTTAAAAGATCATGACACTAGAAAGTTTCATAAGTTTTTTTTTTATTTGAACTTAATTTCGTGTATATTTTTATGTAAAAAAAATATGCTAAAAAAAGATGCATTTCTAGATTCCATTAATATATTTACATGTATATATGGAATATCTCATTTAAATATAATGAATTTATATGCACTACTATTATGAGCATAACCAAAAAGCAATTAATGGTTTTAGGCTCTATCTTAACCTTTTTAAGTTTAGGTAAGCTACCTTATCTAAACATCCGCACACTTTTAAATATGAATAGGAAGGTCTCTTTCCTTTTCATAATTCTTAAGGAGTAACATCCTTACGTTTATAAGTTCTTTTATTAAGAAAGCAATTAGTAGAAATAATTGCTTTCCTTCACAAATTTTAAGGTCACCTATAACTTATCAACATGACATTCATCATTTCTTTCAATGTGTTATTCACGTGTTCAATAACACCATTGGATTGAGGTGCATAAGGTGCAATGGTTTAATGAATAATGCTATGTTCAATAATACTGAATTTCAACCTCATTTTTATAGTGTTTAAACACTTACAAAGCCTCATCTTTGCTTGTAAGCAAATATATACAATAGCATCGTGTACCATCATAAAAAAAGTGATAAAATATTTATTTCAACCTCTAGCTTCTATGAATTTTAAGTCACAAACATTACTATGAATTAATTCTAAAGGTTACATGTGTCTTTCTATTGAGGAAAATGGTGATTTAGCAAACTTTGCTTCAACATATATTTTATATTTGTAATTGAAGTTAATTTGATAATTAGGTAACAAGTTTAAGTTCGTTAATTTCTTTAATGAAGCAAAATTAACATGACCAAATATATCATCTCATAGACAAAAAGACTTCAATAAGTAAACAGAAGATGAGTTTTTATTGTTACTATCAAAATCATGGTTTATAGGTAGTAAATTCATCTTCGATAATCCCCTTTTAAAATACCATTTTCCAATAAAGACAATGTTCTTGAAAAGCACAAATTTACTTGAATTGAAGACCATCCTCAACCCACTCTTGCTCAACAATGAGCCTGAAACTAGATTCTTCTAGATGTTCGATACATGCAGCAAGTCAATGTAATACCTGAAATTTTAGTGACGTAATAATTGTAATACCGAAAATTTTAGTGATGTAATAATCGAAATTTGAACACATATACGTATATATTTAAATATAAACACATATATATATTTGTCATTGGTACGCAATTAATTAGTTAATATGGAAGTATAAAGGAATATACGATGATTAATATTAGACATATAGAATTGTTGGGTAATTTTATGCTTTCCTATTTGAATAAGAAAATAATATTTTTAGTATAAAATTAATATAGAAAAAGTATGTGTATAAAATATTAATTAGATGCTCTCATAAAAATAATATTTTGTCTAGTATGATGATAATATACATGGAGAAGTAATGTGTAAATGAAAAGCATTCATGAAACATCCCATGTGTTGAGATGTTAAAGTGAGCATGTGTGGGAAGGAATAATCCCACATTGGAAAGTTAGAGACACTATTTGGAGGAGGGCCCTATATAAACCCCCCTACTCCACCCATTTCATTCATCCCAAAGA
>JAJIYU010003007.1:0-28427 GCA_030144865.1 Tinospora cordifolia | reverse complement strand
GTGGTTGAAATCTCATTTAATCTGACTTTTGTGTGCAAGAGCATAGTAGATAAATATTTCAACAGAAATTGAACATACCACAGTATAACATGATAAATCAACAGAAGCACAGATTTTCAATTTCTGATGTAGAAGATCGTACGAGATGCAACTACAGAGCATACTCTCTCAAACAGGAAAAACGACTTTCGATTTCTGATGTAGAAGATCGTACAAGACCCAACTACAGAGCATACTCTCTTGGTCATGCAACATGATAATTGAATGACATAAATGCAAAGAACAAGAATAAGAGCAACGAAAATCAAGCTAACCAAACAAGCAAGCATTATCTAAGTCAAAATAATAAATTAAAAGAAAGGAAAGAAACTCACATCGAGATCGCTTCTTAAATTATTTGTAGCACTTCGTGGCTACTACTTCATGAACTATTTAGAATAGCTCAAGCAAAAAAGAACTTAGAACTAAGGTTGCCAAGAAAGAGGCAAAGAAAGAAAGCAATAAAAATTTTCAACTCTTGTCTTTGGGATGAATGAAATGAGTGGAGTAGGGGGGTTTATATAGGGCCCTCTTCCAAATAGCGTCTCTATTTAGAAGAGGGCCTAAGGCCCGAGCTAGATTTTCGGCCCGCACGGGCTGAAAGGCCCGTGCACACCGAAAATTTGTATTTTTTTTTGTTTAATCCTTTTTCTTTCTCATATATATATATATACACACACCCATATATACATATTACCGAATTTGCATTTTTTTTCTCTAAAATTTTTAAAAATTGTTAATGTATCAAAATATCTCCATTATACACCATTTCATCATTCATTCAATTATATTCTCCAAAAAAATTGAATAATTTCTTTAAAATTATATTTTTCTCTCAAAAATTTTATTTATCACTCTAAAAATTCAATAATCAGTCATAAAATCATTTTCTTCAAGAAAACATATTTTTCTAATAGTTTCATGCGTTTTTTCCTTAAAATTGTATTTTTCTCACATTATTATCATTTTCTTCAATAAATAATTTGAAATTGAAAAAATTGGAGAAAATTTTATATATCTTCATTAAAATTCCAGAAAATACATAGGATGCACATATGTCGGATCTGTCAATCCGATGCCAAAAACATGGGTCGTCACAGGGTGTTTCCCTAGTCCCAAATATTGGATGATGGGTGTGTCCTTATACTCCTTGTGATTTAGCGCTGAACGCCTTTTGCTAGGATGTGATTTTGTGATGAGAACACCAAGGATAGTCCTTTCGGTCTGAATGTCAACTAACAAACAATTGAATTACTTGAAATGCCTAATGTTTGATAAGTGTTTGTATGTTTTTATTTTTTGTCTTGAATAATGTTTGAGATGTATTGTATATGATTTACTAGGCTTTTTGAGCTCACCCCTTTTCTTATTTTTTAGGTTATCAGTAAAGATGCTTGCTCTAAGGAGTATAGTCAAGTTATTCCTAGTAGTGTTATACTTCATTATTGAGTTTACTGTTTGACTAACTTTTAGTAAAGGTTGTTAATTCAGTTATATGAGCATAGTGCGTCAGTAACTATTTATTTGATTCTTGTATTTATTATTTGAAACTCAACCAAGGGGTCAAATGTTTAGTCACTAGCATTGACGTTATTTTTCTTTGAAATAGTACGTCATCTCATAACCTTTGATTATTAGTTGATTAATCAGATAGTGATTTTGGTGGGAATGTGACTTGGTGTGTATAGAAGGCTATTTATGGTATTATAAAAGTAATGATTTGGGTTCTTAAACGTAACACATGGATGACAATGAAATTGAACATGTATACATTCGTATGTATGCAATATTATGATATGGTCAAGGGTTTGGGAAATGAGGTGTTGCACATTGGGTTGATCAAGCATTGAAAAGAAAAACTCACGGCTGGGTAGCATGGCAATTGTGTGTTATGTGTACGTACTCAACTTGATTGTTTGAGGGAAATGATCTGTGGGCAATCTGGGGCTTGCAACCCTACTCGATAACCGACTATACATAAGAAATTGATTGAAACGCTTAATGTATAGTAGTGTATGGATGTTTGATATGGGTATATGTTTGATTTATTGTCATAATTATATGACCCACTGTATTCATAAAACCCATCCCTTAAATGTTATTCATTTGGTATCCTTCACTTGTTTCATTTATGATTTTTGTATTCATCAGTTGTATTTCTAAACATGTATTATTGTTATACAAGTTAATGATATGTCTTAATAGTAGTGGTAAGACTCTGATATGATGTGGGCCCACGTTATAGTTTGAACAAACTTGATATAGCCTCAAGTAGGCATAATCTTGAAAGTTTGGATTATTGATTCAATTTTATGACATTATTGGTTATATTTATTTTTGTTGAGAACTAGTATTATAGTAACTCTAGAAATGAATGTCGATGTAAGTGACATCTATCCCTTCCAGATGTTCGACACCCAATAAGAGCATAATCTAAAAAAGAGTGTTTATAAAACTCAAACATTCCACTATGAAAAAGGTTTTCAAAATTAGTAAAAGTGTTTCTCTTAAATAAGTGGTTTTGTCCTTAATAAATTGGTTTAAAAGAAGATTAGGAAAGAGGACTATCACAATCATGTTTGTTAAGAGTGGTCAACAATCACAAGTCACATACTATGTTGAACGTTAAACATGCATATACCACAATTTCCCATCATAATTATACATTTAAGACATCATGTTTCATAGTGATTTCACATGCTTTGTACAAGTATTCATCATATTTGACAATGAGCAATTAATACCAATTCACCTAGAATTATCATAATATGCACCTAGTTTTATCATGGCATACATTGTGCAACACATAACATGAGCACAAAAATCACATCATATGTCACACATCAAGTCAAAGTACGTCATAGGAACATATAATAATGCATCTAAGTACTAATTTCCTATTAATGAGATCACTATAAGTATACAGAATCACAATAGTAATATGTGATAAATAATCGAATATCATCCCTAGGAAATGGTTTAGGTCTAACAATTTCAAATCCTAATTTATCAATTTTATTAAGGCTCAGAATCAAAGTTTGAATGCTTTAACAAAATTCAGATTGAAAACAAACGATTGTTGGTTTTAAAACTATATCAATTAGGATTATAGGATTGTAAAATATCATGTATTCTTGTAACACCCCAATTTTCAAACGGATCTCTTGACATATATTTTGGGTTGTTGCCCATTGAGAATCGGAATGTTACTAATTTTTTTTGTCAAAATCTTTTCTTCAAATTTAAGTCTATGATAACTATTCTCAAGAAATGTATTTGAAAATATAATTCTATAGAAGATAAAAATTCCAATTAACTTTCACTGTGTTCACCGAATTTTCACAGTCAAATAAAAATAAACTTAAATCGAAAATCATAAATCATAAATTATGAATTTCGAAGTGGAATCACTTCAAAAACTTCTATTAAAATAATAAATGTTAAACCTATAATATCGTTCAAAGATAACATAAGTGATTGAAATCCAACACCAAAATTAATACATGTAAATTGGTTCAGTAAAAATAAATAGAATACAACCTTTAAAGCCACCTATCCTGGACGACCTCCCCATGAGGTGTCCAATAAAAAGTGCGACTCTTCTGACATAGACTGTTGTGCACTATGTCCAAGTGTTCCTGAAAAATAAAATGGGAGTTAGCTCGAAAGCCTAGTGGATCATTCCTATGCATCACACGTATTATATAGACCCAATTCAAAATATTATAAACACTTTTAAACATTAGGCATTTCAAACATTCAGTTGGTTTTAGTTTTAACCTTAGACCGGAAGAAGGTTGAGATACCTCTCGGTATTCCCCATGATCCAGTCTAATTGTAATCATAGAAAGTCTCAAGTACCATCTAAAATTAGGTATATCTCAATATCATAGCCTAAAAGAGAGTACTTATTGTAGTTCGTACAATTTTCCAAAGACTTCTAGCTGTCGCAGGCAGCTCCAGGTTAGGAATACCTATGATCCGCCTTATAGCTCGTTGATCTCAAGCGGTGACATATAGGAGATGCCACCTCGATCTGCTTCAAGCTCGTCGATCGCATCGGTACGTAGATTCTTAATAACCCATCGTCTTATTTTAGTTTTACAAACAAACATCAATAATGCAAAAGCATCACACAACATAATAAGGAATTAATAAAATTTTGTATGAAATTTAATAACAATTCAAATAAATACTCAATGTCTTGAAAACACAATTTACATGGCATTCAAATGAATGAATAATACTACCTAATGCGTTCTTCTATTTATGCAAACCATGAATTAATCGAGCATGAAATAAATTTGTTAATTATTCACCACACTATCACCAAACATCATTATTCAAACACATCAAACATGCTCATTCAATTTTCTAAAGGAATTCTAATTAATCTAAAACTATCACATAAATGTTTTGAATCTTAAATCTATATAATACCTAAGAGCAAAGAAATCACGCCCACATGATTTTGCAGATCTTCTGGGTTCCCTTGCCTTTCTTCGAGACGTTCAGTAATCTAAATTGCAAAATCTGTAATTTATTAATTAATAAGATTTTCTAAGTTCCTAATTCACATTTAATTTTATTCAAAATAATTTTAAACTTAAATAATTTCTAAAATAATTATGAAGTCTAGATATCAGTTTCAACTAATTTAGAATTATCCCTAAATTCTAGAACTTTATATATTTTAATTAAAATAATTTCTAAGTCCTCTAAATTTCTTTAATTTGAAATTAAACTTTAATAATTTACTTCCAAGCTTTTTCATAAAATTAGATTTCTAATAATTGAATCTTCACAAATTTAAATAATTTATTAATATCATAATTAATTTAGTTACGAACAAAATAAGATTTCTAAATGTTACACATTTAGTTTTAGGGCCTAAAATTATTCTCTTCTTATAAAAGATTTTAAACTCCTAAGGTTTATTTTTCATGTTTTTAATTAATTAAATTATGAAATTTTAAACTTCTAATATTGAATAAAACTATTAATGTGTTGAAAAACTAATTTTCCAATCCTAATTTAAAAGATCAAGTGATTTAATTACATTAGATCAATTTATCCTCATATTCAGTAATTAATAAAATAATCTACTGTTAAATTTATTTAATTTGAATTATTAACTAAATTTTCTAAACTAAACTTTGTAATTGATTTAATTAATTTCTAATTGAATAAAAAGATTTTAATATTTTCTATTTGCATCTAGCTTCTAAATTTCTAATTTCTTCTTTCTTTTTTTTTTCCTCTAAAATCATTTAAAACTAAATTTCATATTATCTAAATTTTAAAATCTAAAAATATATGTATTTTACCTCTCATCTTCTCCTTCACGCGAGTGACACCCCACGACGAAGCTCCTTGTTGCCTGTTGCTCATCGCAGATCGCCTCAACAATGCTCATCATCTTCGTTCCTTTCTCACACAAATCCATACAACCCCAAATCACGATTTTGTATCATCTCACAGCCAATCAATAGTAGAAAACACTGAAATCTACCACCAGCGGTCAACCAAAAAAATCACGCCCTTAGATTCAATTCATCATCTCCTTCACAATCAAGCACCAGAAAACCTCAAATCCAAAACTCTGCATTTTTCCCCTTCTTTGTTCTTCGTTCTTCCCACTCTTTACGGTCCAAACACAACCAACAACTCCCAAATCTGAAAATCAAATCACGTTCAGTTTCTTCTTCTTCTTCTCAATCATGGGCCAACTACTTGTGTATCCAATCTTCATCACGAACCAGCAATAGCACACACGGCTAACATGAAGAAAATTAGCTCGCCTATCTTCTTCTTCTTTGTTTGAACACGGTACCAACAACTAAAATGAGATCACGGTTTGCTCATTCATCGTCTCTCTTTCACAGCCAGGCACCAGTAATGAAAACCAAAATCAAACACAGAATTTACAAGATTTGAAATTTCATCTATTTTCATCAACCCAAAAAATAACAAAATAAACCCAAATACCTGTCGATGCCTCTTCTTGTTTGTGCGATTGCTACTGTTGCAAAAAACCCAGCACCTTGTTGGTTTTTTCCTTCGTTTTCCTCTTTCACCTCACCCAAATCACCTGCAAAAATTTGCGTTTTTCTTTCTTTCCATCCGCTATAACCGAACACCAAAGCCCAATCGAAATCCCAAATCAACAAAATTCAAAAAATTTTGTTCTTCTTCTTCGTTTTATCTATTTTGTGATTAAATATGGAATGAATAGTAACTTAGATGAATAGTACCCGTAGATGAATATGGTTATTGTTTATTCAAGGAATTTTGCCCAGTTCTCCCTTTTTGTTTTCCAAAAATAGTTCAATAAACTCCTCATAAATATCCTTTTTGTTTTCCGATTTTTTTCAACTTCAACCAATGTAATTTATTTTATTTCTTTATTACCTATTGTCATAAACATTTAAATCTTGTTTCCAGACATTTTTATATTTATTTAGTATTTTTAAAAATTCATTTATTTCTTTTTCTCTTTTTTGTTATTTTATTTTAAATTCTAATTTTTCTACAAAAATAATATTTTATTTTATATTTACTCGCGACGTGTATGCACTCATAAAATTTTGAGGTGTTACAATTCTCCTGTAATCCTTATTTCAATTAATCTAATTCTTATTTCTGTAGGTTATGATACTAATCATTAAAACCCTCTCTAAAGACGCTTTAATACCTCTTAGTTTCTTCCCTAATACCCCTCTCGAAGTGTACAATTAATAAACTAATGCAATAAACACAGTAATCATATTAGTCAACTAGTCCTTCTAAGTCTGTACTTTGATTATTCAGTTGTTAAACCTGTCTTTTGAGTTAGTTTAACAATCCAAAATCAATTTATTTGTGACCAGTAATTAGAAAACAGTAATCACATAAAGTATAAAACAATACCTTGTAATAGATTAATCAAAATAAAAATCAAAAGTTCATACAATCAAAATTAAATCCTATAAATAAAAATACTTAGCCAGACATTAGGTAGAGATCACGAAACAAAGATTGCGATCTTGTTCTTTTTTGCTTTTCTTCTCTACTTTTGCTCTGGCCATCAACAGTAATGAAAACCAATAATGGAATAATGAAAAACCCTAATATAATGATCTATTTATATAGGTCCACTTAAAACTCGTAAAACATAACTTAAAAACCCTAAAAATCTGATCTTAATCACACTACCATGCTCTACGACTGTAGTAGCTTCACTACACCAAAAATCATCGAATTTCTTCAAGAATTTATCCTCACTTTGTCACGTTACCATAGGATAGAACTATGGTATCGTCATTCGGTTGAAATCCCTAAAAAAATTCGCTCATTTGGCCATTTTAGATGGACTACTGCGGTAGTACATCTTGCTTCACATTTTTGTGTTGTTTTCTCTTTGTTTTGGTGCATTCCTTCTTGTATCTTGTTTGTATGCCCCTTTTTGCGTAATCTAAACTCCACAAACCATAGAAAGCCTTCCTTGGATATTAAGTCACAAATATAAACACATGAAACCATATTGAAATTCTCTAAATGTATAAAGAACATGCAATACTAATATAAATGATCATGCACCTAATTATAAAGAAATATCTTATTTCCTATCTTACCAATGCAAAACATATACAAAATACATATAATATAGTTAGTATGCTATGCAACTAACAAATACCTCCAAACTCAAACTATTGTTCATCATTGAACAATAACTTAACTCTAAAACTTAAATACCATACCATATAAAGTTAAATTCATTTCACTCATCATTGTAACCTTCAACTTCCATTCCTATAATTTGTGATTCCTTAACACGTCCCAATGGCTATTTTAGTTGTCTAGATTTTCGGTCCACCCTCCATTGTTCCTCAATTTTACCCTCTCGTCTATCGATATCTCAATCCTCCAAGACCTTGTAGTCACCATCCCACTCATAAAAATCTTCTCCTAATACCTCAGTACACAAACTCTCTCAATTGTCTCTTTTATCGATCCTCTACTCTGGTCAAACTATAGTTAGGATTAGTGGTATTTCTTTTAGGTTGTAATGTGGCCTGACTCTAGGCATAAGTGTGACAAGATTTTCATTCTAACTCAAATGCACACTTATAGCAATAATAACAACCTTCTGTTTGATTTTCTCATTATAGCTTGATCCTTTCTATATACTCCTTTGTTTTTCTTTGTTCCTACCTTCAACCTTATTTTCACAGCTCTTCCAAACTTATTTAATCACATGAACTTGAACTGGAACCCGTATATACACCCATATAGGAGTAGGAAGCTTAACTTTCATTGATAATATTGAAATACTACATAAATATACAACATTTTTTTTTCTTTTTTTCTTTTATTTTTAAACAAAAGCAAAATAAAAAACATATATATCCCAATGTCAGCACCTCCTCCTTCTTTCACATCCAAATAGGCATTATTATAACCATGAGTGCACACAAATAAGTTTAATAGAGATATGCATAAAAGGATAAAGTGTATATATATATATATATATTGTTTAGGTTCATTGCAAGGAAAACATGCTTCAAGGCTCAAACTTAGCTGCAAAGGACTTTAAGTGTTGTTTCTGCCTTTAGTCTAGGACTCAAAGAATGATGGCCTACATCATTTCCCTCCTAAAGTCATTCCTAAGTAGTATTTAAGAAAGATTTGATTATTTTAAGAGTCTGTGAGAAATTCTCTCCACTTGTGTAATGGTTTTCACTCCTCACTTTCCAGATTTTCAATTTACCTAAGACTAAAGGGTTTTGTTAAAGTCAAATTTTGGACGAACCAAGCACACAGACTATTTGAAAGTACCCTTGTTCTTTGTCTCATCACACTAGAGGAATTTTTAATCTCATAGGTCACTTAGTAAAATATTCAAAAATATGGCATGGATCTAGCCTAAATGACACATTTATGCTCCATATGCTCATGTCCCAAAGCTAAATTAACGATCATGCTATCTAAATGCAATGAAAGAATTTTAATAGTAAATAATAATGTGATATGCCTATAACTATGCAATTTAGAAGAAGTATGACACACAATATATATATAATAACGCAAAAGGAACCTGAAATTGAAGAAGATTTTCTTCAATGTATACCCTCAAAGTTAAACTATGCCTTGTCCTCAAGAGTGCACTTCACTATGACGCACACACATATGGAGGAGAATACATTGAAGCACATGCTTCCGTACACATACTTATGATTAGAAAACCTGCATGGAACAAAAAGATGACATGTATTAATCAAGTTTTTTTTTTAACTAAAATGCATGCAATTTTCTTTCTTTATTTATTTATTTACTAAAATAAAATGCATGCATACCTAGAAAATTAAATTAAACTATAAAAAAAATAAAAGAAAATAAATAAAAAATAAAAACCAGTGGGTTGCCTCCTAATAAGCGCTATGTTTAACATCATTAGCTCAACGTGGATATAGGTTTATTTATAAAACATTGGCTTAGTCTTGGTGAACACTTTGGCTTTACGTAGTTCTTGCTTAAAAATGTCTGGTAGCTGCTTATATTTTAACAATGGATTATTTAACTGCTTCATAGGAATTTTCTGCATATGAACTACATCATGTGGCTCTATAGTGGCATAGCTATGCTTCCGATGTGCTTGTATTACTTTCCTTTTAGCGAATTCAACATATGTAGCTTTAACATTGGGAGGGTTGAGCTTTTCAACTTCTGCTTGAGTGTCAGCTTGTACCACAATAATTTTCTTGCATTCCTGCTCTTCAGTTTGTGGCCTCAATGACTGATAAATGTTGAAGACTACTTGGTCTTTATTTACACGCAGGGTGAGCTTTCCTTTTGAAACATCTATGAGGGTCTGACCAATGGCTAAGAAGGGTCTCCCAAGGATCAAATGCACTTTATCATCTTCCTTCATGTCTAATACCACAAAATAGCTGGGAAGATATACTTATCCACCTTAACCAACATATCTTCAATGATTTCCTTTGGATAAGTGACAGAATAGTTTGCTAGCTGAAGAAATATAGTTGTGGGATTTATTTCAAATAGGCGCAACTATTTGTACACTGATAAGGGCATGAGATTTATACTTGCTTCTATATCACAAAGAGCTTTCTTTCTTATTGTGTTGCCAATATTGCAAGGAATGGTAAAACTCCCTAGATCTTTTAGCTTCTATGGCAACTTCTTCTAAATAACAATGCTACACTCCTCTGTCAATCGCATAGTCTCATGATCTTCAAGCTTGCATTTCTTAGACATGACTTCTTTCATAAATTTAGCATAATTAGGCATCTGCTGTAATGCCTCTGCAAATGGGATGTTGCTATGTATTTTCTTAAACATGTCCAAAAATTGTGCAAACTACTCGTCTATGTTCTTCTTATAAAACCTCTACAAAAAGGAGAATAAAGGAGGCTCAAGCTTTTTGTTGCCTTGAATAGTTATACCAGGAAATCTGCCATTCTTCTTTTCCTCATTAGTTGGCACTATGTCAGTTGGCTCTATAAGAACAAGCCTTTTAGAATGGGTGGACTCATCAAGTAGCATAGTAGGGCTAGAGGGGCTGGGTGGGCTCTAGATCTCTTTGCTGCTTCTGGTGAATATGGTGTTGCAGCTTTTTTTAGGATTGATGTGAGTGTCACTAGGAAAAGGGCTTTGCTGCTAATTGGAGAAAGCTTGGGCTAACTGTCTCACTTGAGTCTTAAGACTTTTCACAATTGCATTCATGTTTCCTATTTGAATTTCTAGCCCCAAGACTCTAGTATCATTTTGATCGATTTTACCAATCAATTCTTTGAAGTACGGGGCTTGCATGTTTATCATCTTCTCCATCTTGTCCTCCAAAGATGGTTTCTTTTCAATCAGGCTTTGTTGAGGGACATAACATGGTGGGACTTGCTGGATGTTTCTATTATTAGCATAAGAAAAAATTTTGTGATTGCGGATCCCTAGATGGTAATATTTAGGCACATTATTCATCTGCTGCTGCCCTTGATAAATGCTGAAGCGATTGATTATGCTCATCTACTCTATAGATGCCTCCTTTGTAAATGGAGCTCTGTGTGCTTTGGTAATGCTAGGATAGATTGGTTCTGAGGAGCCTAAAACTGTCTATTACCAAATTTTTTAGCCCATGAATTCATCTGGTGAGTCATAGAAGCAATCTGGGCTAGTAGAGCTGTGATCTTATCAACTTCATGTAATCCAACCCTTTTTATTGAGCCTCTCTCTGTGCCATGGACATGGGCATTAGTTGCCATATCTTTAATTAGATGAGTGGCCTCTGTTGTGGACTTGCCCAGTAATGAACCTCTCATTGTTGAATTAACCAAGGCTCTTGTCGGGAACCCTTCTGAAACCTCATACAGGTGGCCCAACCAACGCAATAGTCAGACAAGTCCACTCCTCAGTCAAAGTTGCTAACCACTGTTAAGCCTTATCATTGAAACATTTATAGTATTCAGAGTGCAACAACAATAAATTAAGCGGAATAATGTAATAATAGCAGAAGTCTTTAATTTTAATTACATTAACAAAATTCAGTTCGAGTTTAAATTTTGAAAAAAACTTGTACATACTTATTTAAAATGCCAAAAATAGCAAAACAAAATAACATACTAGGGATAGGCTAGAAAAGATCATGCAATTAGCACACCTTTTCCCTTATCCACATCAGACAAACTTGAAATGTTAAGAGTAGTGAGTTCGATATCCATGTGAGCCTAGTGAATAGCAAAAGATATATATACTTAAGTATAACATTCTATATGCAATGCAACAGACAAAATCACAAGCATTCAAATAAAAATGCAACAATGAATAGCACACACAATCATCAACATATGGAAATGCAGTAGCTTAATATGCCATGAAGTATGTCATGTTTCAAGGGTCCAGTATCTAAATTCGGCACCTTTCTTTCACTTTAACGATCCTTTGGTCATTCTGCCATTCTAGATGGACTTGACCATCATACAACCCATACTGTTGTATCTCGACAATCATGGCCCACCGACCAGGTGGTACAGTCACTACCCACGAACTAGTAGAGTGTCATGAACCACTTTAAATATGTCCATAGAGTGTACCAACGTACCACTCTTATCTTAGGACTATCACGATTCAATGTTGGCACCTCAGAATTTGTCATCATTAGGCTAGGTCAACACATCTAAAAATCCGTCGATTAGTCCTATCTCAGAGACATCATGATCCAATGTTTGCACCTCGGAACCTCTCGTATTAAGGTCAGGTCGGCACATGTACCGTCAATTAGCTCTATCTCAGAACTATCATGATCTAATGTCCGCGCCTCGGAACCTCTCATCCTGATGCTAGGTTGACACATCTGAAGACCTGTAATTGTATATCAGGAATATCACGATCAAATATCCACACCTCGGAACATCTCATCCTAAGGACTGGTTGGCACATCTAAAGATAAATCATATCTCAATGCAATATGCAATGCATGTAGCACCCGATTATGCAACAACCATAAGTAGAATAAAAGATTAAATAATATATCAAATTACTACTCACAGACTAGATCGACTGTTGACGTTCTCTCAGTCCCTGGTCGCATCTCCTAATATAAAGCTAAATACCAAAAGCTCATACTGTTAACAAGTGTTTCGCTTTTGAAATACACTACATAACCTCTTCACAAATTTGCTGTAATACACATTAAATAGGAAAAAAATAGTTATTTCTTATGTCACACATTTTTTATTTGAAGTAATTCATAATGTTACACAATATATATATATATATATATATATATTGTAGTTTTAACCCTAGTGAAAATATATCTTGGTTTTGGGTCACATGATATACTAACACTTTTGTTGAAAACTATACTAGAAAAACTGTAATTTAAAACTTTTATAGCTAGTTTGAATTGAAAAGAGGCAAAAAAATTATATATCCAAAGTGATAGATCTTTGAGAATAGACAACTTTTTATTTCCTTCTTTTCTTTCCTTTTCTTCGTCTTTTTCTCCTTCTTTTTTAGTTCCTTGTTAGTTGCATTTTATAGGTGGTTTATTGCATTTTATAGGAAACAAAGGGAAAATTAGACAAAGTTGTGCATAATTAGCAGCATAAGCATCAAGATTAAGGAATTGCATGTTTCATTGCATTTTAGCCTTGTTTTCATGATTTATAGCTTTTCTATGAGAAAATGATGTCTGGGGAAGGATTTCTAGTGTGATGCAGGTTTAGGATGAAGCCAAGAGAGAATTGCATCATATAGAGGCAAAGAGAAGTATAAATCAAAAGGAAAGCAACATATTACTACAGTAGGATAACTGACGACTAAGGTAACTGAAGGAAGATAGAGAAAAGAATTAACGCATTGGTTACCATGGTCGGTGGTCCAGTGATCGCAGTAACCATAATGTAATCCAAACGAAGAACTAGCTGACCGCAGTACACAGAATGGTGGAAATCCGAGTTTTTATTGAAGGACGATGTTGACCGCAGTAACATGATTAATTACCAGGTTTCTCATATTTTTAAGATTTTTTTAGTGTGGGCTTATAAATAGAAATGGGGATTAGAGTCTAAACATACCTAATTTGAAAAAATCTCAATTGTAACAACTCAAGAAGAGAAAAACAAGAGGTTCAAGAAGGGATTGAGGATTTTGATCAAGCTTTGAGTATGTTTAACTTTATTCTTTTCTTTTTGATGTTTTCATTTAATTCAATGTCAAGCTAGTTAGTTTTAAATGTCTAGGATGTAAATTTCCACTGTATGAACCTGAGATTTCTTATTGAAGTGATTGATTTAAATGCATTTACTAATAAAAATTCATTTACTAATAAAAATTGAGGCACCTCGGGAGAGGGTTTCAATTACAGGTACTATAACCATAGTGCAAGAATTTCATGAACTGAAATAAGAATCACACGACATACAACAGAGTTTACTATCCTAGACAACCTTTCCACATAGGTTTTGAAAATAAAATTTACTACTTTTAATAGTTTAGGTTCTTATTCAAAAATTAACAATTCAACCTTCATTAGAGTCTTGATAAAATGAAAGCTAATATTAAAATGGGATTTGAGATACTTAAGTGAATTCCATTCCTTGAGGACAATATCCGGATGCACCAGTTATTACTAGTGCGAACCTGTATACTTGTAGGGTCGGCAACAAGTTTTTGGCATCGTTGCAGGGGAATCGGTGTTAAATATCTTAAAACCAATTGAACTTGGTCTAGTTTTAGTCAAGGCAATTTTAGTTTTATTTTTAATATTAATAGATTGCTTTCTAGATTTATTAAAATTCATTGAATACACTTGATCTTGTGTTTGCTTTCGGTGTTTCAGGATTGCATGAGTAAACATCCTTGTGACCCTTACGATCCAGATTTGTTCAAAACCATAAATCAGGTTCAGTGGGAAGCTCAAGGGCGAGTACCAACTATGGCCGATAGTGGAGTTTCCGGTGTGGGAAACAATAGAGAAGCACAACACCGGGAAGCACCCTTAATAGATTTCTTCAAAGCATCTTGAACAATAATTACTCTAGCATAGCAAGGACACCGATAAATGCAAATAACTTTGAGCTGAAGCCATCCTTAATCACAATGGTGTAGCAGCAATAGTTTGGAGGTTTAGCAATTGAAGATCCTATGGCTCATCTCAATTCATTCATGGACATTTGTGATATAGTCAAGATGAATGGAGTGACTGAAGACCAGCTCAGGCTGAGGCTTTTCCCTTTCTCCTTAAGAGATAAGGCTAGAAGTTGGTTGCAAACTTTGCTTCCCGAAAGTATCACAACGTGGGAAGAAATGAGACAGAAATTTCTTCAAAAATACTTCACACCTGCTAAAGTACATTAATTGCAGGGTGAAATCAGTTCTTTTAAGCAATCTGAGTTTGAATCACTGTATGAAACTTGGGAAAGGTTCAAGGACTTATTGAGGCAATGCCTATAGCATGGATTCCTCCCTTGGTTTCAAATTCAGATTTTCTACAATGGACTCACACCACCAACTAGAGCTTTGGTAGACTTTGCAGCTGGAGGTTCATTGATGGGAAAGTCCACCACTGATGCTACCCAACTCATTGAAGACATGGCAGCAAATGCATATTGTCATGGTACAAAGAGAGGAACGACCAAGAGAGTGGGGATTCATGTGGTTTATGAAATTAATGCTTTGCATGCCCAAATTGTAGCAATGACTCATAAACTAAACTTGGTAGAAGACAAGAATAGTAGTGGACAATACCAGAATCAACAAACTCAACATGTACATTCAATTGCTGAAGCCAACAAGGCATCTTAGTCTGGAGAGACTTCTATTGAGCATCTAAATGCTATGAACAGATTCAATGGTTGCCAAGGACCAGTTGGGGGATATAATGTTCTAAAGTACTATCATCTGGGAGTTAGAAATCATGAAAACTTTTCGTATTCAAACAACAAAATGCCCAACTTCCACTCGCATTTGTGCCACAACAACCTTTACAGGACAAAAAGCCATCCTTGGAAAACAAGCTTGATGAAATGATGAACATCCACTCAAGGTTCTTTAAGGAGTTAACAGGAAGGGTGGACAAGAATGATAGTAGAGTTTATGGCATTGAGATCCAAATTGGAAACATGAATGCCACAATTAAAAGCTTAGAAACTCAAGTGGGACAGTGCGCGCAAATAGTGTCAAACCAACAATGTAGTTCATTTCCAAGTGACACTCAAGTCAATCCAAAGGAGAGCTACAAGGTGATGATGACCAGAAGTGGGAAAGAGGTAGCAAGCCCGCCCTATCCAGTTAGGCCATCCGTTGAAGCTGAAGATGTTGATAGTTATGAGAAGGATGTTCCAAGGCAACCAACTATACAACATAAAGTGTCTCCTAAATCACAAAAGAAAACCAAGGGGAGTGTCATTCAAGATGGTAAGGTTCTAGAGCCTCCACAATTGCCATTCCGTCAAAAAAGAAGTTGGATGAAAAATTTGCCAAATTTCTGAAAATGTTCAAGAAGATTCATGTCAACATCCCCTTTGCAGAAACTCCACAGCAAATGCCCAATTATGCAAAATTTATGAAGGAGATCATGTCTAAAAAGAGGAAATTAAAAGACTTTGAAACTATGAAGCTCACTGAAGAATGTAGTGCAATCCTCCAAAAGAAACTTTTTCAAAAATTAAAAGATCCGGGTAGTTTCATTATGCCATGCAACATTGGATCTAAAATCTTTGAGAAGGCACTTTGTGATCTAGGGGCAAACATAAATCTCATGTCCTTATCAGTGTGCAAGAGGTTGAGCATGTCAGAAATCAAGCCCACCATAGTTACTCTTCAACTTGCAGACAGATCTTTAACATATCCAAAGGGTATTATTGAAGATGTTTTAGTAAAGGTGGATAAATTCATATTTCCAGTTGACTTCGTGGTTTTGGACATGGAAGAAGACTGTGAGATACCGCTTATCCTCGGGAGACCGTTCTTAGCTACAGGTCATGCACTGATAGATGTACATAAGGGAGAGCTAACCTTGAGAGTGAACGAAGAAAAAGTTGCTTTCAATCTCGACTAAGCTATGACTACCCCAGTGACATGCATGAATGCAAAAGGATAGAAGTCATCAATTCTTGTATTATTGAGGTTGTAGATGAATTGAGCTCCCAAGATGACTTGGTTGGATGTATTTCTTGTTAAGTCTCCTTTCCCAAACCTATGTCTGAAGATGAGAAGCTGATTGTGCAAGCTTTAGAAGCATGCCCACCAGAGCTTAACAGTTTACATGTTCCGTTGTCTGATGCTCATCAATCTAAAGATTTTCAAGATGTTTCTAGGACCATTGATTTGAAACTGCTTCCTAAACATCTGAAATATGCTTATTTGGATGAAGCACGGTCCCTACCAGTCATCATTTCCTCTTCATTAAACTCTGTCCAAGAAGAAAAGTTGTTGCATGTGTTGATATCACAAGGCTACTATCATATGGACAATTGAAGATATAAAGGGTATAAGTCCAGCCATTTGCATGCACAAGATTTTAATGGAAGATTCACATAAGCCTACAGTGGAGCACCAACAAATACTAAACCCAATAATGAAGGAAGTGATGAAGAAGGAGGTAATGAAATGGTTTAATGCAGGCATTATTTATGCCATTTCAGATTCACAGTGGGTTAGCTCCATTCATGTTGTGCCTAAGAAAGGAGGGATCACTGTGGTCACAAATGAGAAAGGAGAGACAATTGCTTTAAGGACAACTACTGAATGGCGTGTGTGCATTGATTATAGAAAATTGAATAAAACCACCCAGAAGGATCACTTTCCCTTGCCCTTTGTGGATCAAATGCTAGATAGGATTGTTGGATATGACTTTTATTGTTTCTTAGATGGGTACTCCAGGTACATTCACATAGGATCAAGAGAAGACCACCTTCACTTGTCCATATGAGACTTATGCATTTCGGAGGATGTCGTTGGTTTGTGCAATGCACCAGCCACATTTCAGAGATATATGAGGAAAATTTTTGCAGATATGATTGAAGATATTATGGAAGTGTTTATGGATGATTTTTTTGTGTTTGGTGCTCCATTTGATGGATGTTTGCTTAATCTGGAAAAAGTTCTCTCTCGTTGTGAGGAAAAGAACTTGGTTCTCAATTGGGAGAAGTGCCACTTCATGGTTCAGGAGCGCATTGTTTTGGGCCACAAAGTTTGTATTAATGGTCTTGAGGTTGATCGGGCAAAAATTCAAGTCATTAAAAAGTTGGAACCCCCAACTTCTATTGGAGAGTTGCGTAGTTTCTTGGGGCACATTGGTTCTTATCGTATATTTAATAAGAATTCATCTCAAATCACTCGACCATTGTGCATTTTTCTTGAAAAGGAAGCTGAATTCAATTTCACAGTTGAATGTGTTGAAGCCTTCAATACACTAAAGAAGGCTCTAAGATCCGCTCCTATTATGTCTACACTAGTTTGGGGGGGAAACTTTTGAGATAATGTGCGGTGCTAACGATTATGCTGTGGGAGTTGTATTGGACAAAGACGTGATAGGATGTTCAAAGCTATATACTATGCAAGCAAAATGCTCGATGATGCTCAAAAGAATTATACTACCATTGAAAAGGAGCTGTTAGCTGTAGTCTTTGCATGTAACAAGTTTCGATCATACATTGCGGGTTTCCATGTCAAGGTTTTCATTGATCATGCTGTTGTTCATCAGCTCTTCACAAAAAAGGATGTGAAGCCTAGACTGATAAGATGGATTTTATTGCTGCAAGAGTTTGATATAGAGGTGATAGATAAAAAAGGTACAAAGAATGTAATGGCAGATCACTTGTCTCGTTTATCCATTGAAGCAGCTAAGAACCCAAGGAGCATAGTGGAAGTTTTTCTTGATGAACACCTCTTGATTATCAGTGACAATGCACCATGGTACGCCAATTTTGCCAATTATAAGGCCACGGGTGCTACCCCACCAGATTTGTCCCATAGCCGCCTCAAGCACTTTATACATGAAGGTAAGTTTTATCTTTGGGATGATCCATTTCTCTACTGGAGATGCACTGATAAAATGATTCACCGTTACATTCCAGAAGCAGAATTTAACAAGATCCTTCATGACTGCCATGCTTCACCGTATAGTGGTCATTACAATCATCAACGTACAAAGAGGCATGTTCTTGAGAGCGGATTCTATTGGCCGAGTATGCTGAAGGATGCTTATCAATTTGTGAAGACATGTGAAGTGTGCCAGAAACAAGGCAACATCTCAAGGAAAAATGAGATGCCTCTTACATCTTTTGTGGAAGTCGAATTGTTTGATGTTTGGGGAATAGACTTCATGGGACCTTTCTCACCATCGAATGGCAAACAATGTATACTTCTTGTTCTTAATTATGTTTCTAAATAGGTTGAAGCAGTGGCCACATCCAAGAATGATGCTAGAGTTGTATTGAAGTTTCTTTCTCATAACATCTTCTCTCGTTTTGGCACCCCTAGAGCAATTATGAGTGATGAAGATACACACTTCTATAATAAAATCTTCAACAACCTTCTCATCAAATATGGAGTGCGACATAAGGTTGTCTTGCCTTATCATCCGCAAACAAATGGGCAAGCTGAAGTGTCTAACTGAGAGATCAAGACAATATTACAAAAGACAGTTGGAACAAACCGTAGGGATTGGGCTCTGAAACTGGGTGATGCATAGTGGGCATA
Organism: Tinospora cordifolia; assembly: GCA_030144865.1. NCBI lineage: Eukaryota > Viridiplantae > Streptophyta > Magnoliopsida > Ranunculales > Menispermaceae > Tinospora > Tinospora cordifolia. Next base: position 9,188 of record JAJIYU010003007.1, on the reverse strand, counting down.
CAGGACAACCTTTAAGACTCCTATTGGAATGTCTCTATATTAGTTGTTGTATGGAAAATCCTATCACCTGCCTTGTGAATTAGAGCATAGGGCTTACTGATCAGTAAAAAAGTTGAATTTTGCTGCAAAGGCTTGTGGGAAGAACCGTCTACTTTAACTCGTAGAACTTAAGGAGTTTTGCCGTGATGCGTTCGAGAATAACACTATCTACAGAGAAAGGACAAAGAGATGGCATGACAAACTCATTGAGAAGAAGGGTTTCAAACCTGGCCAGCAAGTGCTGTTGTTCAACTCTCGACTCCAGTTGTTTACTGAAAAACTTAAGTCTCGTTGGTTAGGACCTTTTTTAGTTACACAAGTGTTCCTACATGGTGTAGTGGAAGTGCAAAGCTTGCTAGATGGTCATAAATTCAAATTGAACAGTCAGATATTGAAAATATTCTATGGAGGATCGAAACAGAAGGTGGAGATGGTAGAAATTAAGGACTGAAACGTTGTATCATCGTTGAGCTAACGATGTTAAACGCAACGTTGAGTGGGAGGCAACCACTACTGATTCCTATTTTGTTGCATTCACGTTGTTTCTATTTCTTATTTCATTTCTATAGGATGCATGTAGGTGTTAAAAACTTGATTTTGTAGGTTCTCAATATCATAGGGCTTAGGATTTAGTAAAAAGAGAGAGAGAGAGAGAGAGAGAGAGAGAGAGAGAGAGAGAGAGAGAGAGAGGAAGGCAGTTTTTGCTCTGCCTACCGCCGTCCACAGAATATCATATTCTATGTACCACAGTCTAAAGAAAGAGGAAAACAGTTCACTCGTGCAATTATCGCGGTCCATAGAATGATATATTCTGTGTACCGAGGTCACCAGAAGATACACTTGGAGCATACATGAATTACCACGGTCAACAGAAGTGTACACTTCTATGTACCACAGTAAACAGAATGAATGATTTTGTACTCTTATGTATACCGCGGTCCATAGTGTTATGCAACACTAGTTACCGCGGTCGGCAGAAAGCCTAGAACTATGAAATACCACGTTTCACGCAATTACCGCGGTCCATAAAGCATCGACCGTGGTAATCACGTCTTTTTTTAAGATAGATCACAGTCATTTTCTGCATTCTATTATGAAAATTCTTGAGTTTTCTCTACGACTGTTCATTTCTCTTATGAATCTCAGAGTGCCGTCCCCTTTCTCAGCAAAAATGTAAGTGTTTTTCCTTAGTTTTCATTGTTTTCTTGTTTAAATCACATACTTAGGAAAGTTTTAAGATTTAGATTTCACTATTCATGATTGAAATTACTTGTTTTGCTAAAAGCTTTTCAAATTCCTCTTCATTCATGCCATTTTTGAATGATTGCTGAAACTTTTGGAAGTAAGGACTCGTAAACTCATTGTAGATGCTTACCTTAGGCTATTGTTTCCCTTATTTGAATGAGTTAAAGGCTATCTTGTTTGATATTTGGATTGAATATGCATTGTTGTGGCATTTGGATGTTTTTAATGGGGTATCTGCATTTTGATGTTCCTGATGGATGTTTTTGATATTTTGGCTGTTGGATTTTTGGACTAGAACACTTTGATTTGTCTATAACTATTTTGAATAACTAGTTTTCTAAATGAAATGTGAGATTTGTCTTATTTCAATAGTTACATTCTTTTATATGAATTGAAGTTTTCTAGCCTACTAATTTTGTTGTTGCAGGCCTCTTCGAATGAAACATCTTGCTTCTAAAGGGAAGCAGTCAGCACCGCTTCCAAATCCTGCAGACAGGGCCCGATTTCGAACTACTGTAGCCAAACAATGGTTCAACCTCATTTGTTCTAACGGCCATCTTATTCTAGAATGGGGTATGATTTTGATGCAAGAGGAGTGTGACATTGGCATAGATGTAGTAGTCACTACTCGCCATTGGGAGCGGCTCATTCAGGCCCAATCTACGACAATCATCCCTTTGGTAAAAGAGTTCTACGCCAATGTAGCTAATATAGATGGCACTATAGTATGGGTCGGTGGGAAGTAGGTCCAATTCAGTTCAGCTGCCATTAATGAAGTATACGACCTTCCCATAGACTCACAGGACGAGTATTACACTCTTCTACCCCGCTTTGATTCGGATGACGTACTGAGGACTCTCTGTGTTGATAGTGCTTCCTAGATTTGTTACAATGATCGACCTGTCAACCTTATGAAGACCATGTTTCAGATGCCTTCCAAGGTTTGGTTGTATTTGGTTTGCGCTAACCTTCTTCCCTCATTGGCTATTAACAGGGTAACCATAGAGAGGGTAGTGTTGGTGTATTGCATCATGAAGGAGTTCCCAATCAATGTAGGGACAATCATCTCCAGTTTCATCCAGTTTGCCATAGACAAGACCAACACAGGACTACCCCAGCCTACCCTCATTACAGAGCTGTACAGAAGAGCTGGGGTAGTTTGGGAGCGAAGTGAATCCCTACTGAAAATGAAGGACCACAGCGCAGTGAAGATGCTCACCTCCATTCCAACTAAGAAGCACAGGGCCTCTACAAAGTCCCCATAGCCACCAGCTGACCCAGCCAGCACTGTAGCAGCTCCTGCTCCTACTCCTTCTATTGGCACGCCACCTTCCTCTTTTATTGTTGTTGAGCCATCATCATCAGCCATACCACCCTTTGATCCCCACGCTATGATGCATTGGATGGCCTACATCACCCAATGGTTACATCGCACTGATCCGACCATGGCACAGGCTCATCCTTTTCCTGCCTGTTGCATACCTTACATATCTATGGCGTGCTGTGTTCCTCTGGCCCTTCCGACTCCACTAGTTGCTAATGATGATGATGATGATGATGATGGAGGGGAAGAGAATGACTACATCATCGAGGCGGAAATCTTTGGAGAGGATTCTTGATTTCTAGTTTTTTTTTCTTTTTCCTTATCTCTGTTTTCTTTGAACTTAACTTGTGTAGACATTGCATAATTATTTTTGATGCATTGACTCTCTTTATCAGTAATGCATATGTTTAGAATCACTATGATCTCCAGGCTAATTTCTCTATTTTTGAATGCATGTCGTGCTGTGTACTCTCCCAATTATGAGAATCAATGTGCTCTCGAAGACAAGCACTATTCAAGTTTGGGGTTGCTAAACGCTTTGACACATCAGGTTTAATTATTGTTAGTTCCTTTCAATTTCATATTTACTTTTCCTTTTGAGTGCTCTGCTTTGCACACTTAGGAAGCATGTTAGGAACATATAGTATGAGTTACTTAGGCTTGATCATCTATGCCATAGCCATATAGCTATACTTTTAAAAATTTTCACTGAGTAACCTATGAAATTGAAAATTCCTTCAGTGTGATAATGCAAAGAACTAGAGTACTTTCAAATAATCTGTGTGCTTGGTTTGTCTAAAATTTGACTTTGACAGAACCCTATAGTTTTACGTAGATTGAGAATCCAAAGATGAAGAAAGTGAGAAGTGGAAACTAAACCACAAATGGAGAGAATTTTTTACATTCCCTTGAAATAATCAAATCTATCTTGAACACTACTTCGGAATGATTATAGCAGGGAAATGAAGTAGGCCATCTTTGTTTGATTCAAATCCTAAAGGCCGGTCCTAACATTCATAACCCTTTGCAGTCAATTTCGAGCCTTATGGCCTGTTTTCATGTTATAAACCCAAACATTATATATAGACACACTTTATCCTTTTTATGAATATATAAGTTGAACCTATTTGTGTGCACTCATGGTTATAATTTTGCCTATTTGGAAGTGTGAAAGAAGGAAGAGATGCTAACATTGAAATACATATGTTTTAATGTTTTTATTTTGGTTAATTATTAAACGAAAATGCAGAAGAAGAGTTAGTTCAGTATTGTTTATGAAAGTTGAGCTTCTATATCTATATGAGTGTGCATGTGGGTACAATTTGGAGTGCACAAGGTGAAATAAGTTTGGGGGAGCTATGAAACAAGGCTGTGAGCATGAATAAATAGAACAAAGGATTGAACAAAGAGGATAAGACTTTATTGAAGAAAATCAAACAAAAGAGGTTGGTATTACTGTTATGAGTGTACACTTGAGTTAGAATGAAATTCATGATATACTTGCATCTTGAGCCAGACCACGCTACAACCTAGAGGAAAAGACCTCTGATCCCTACAATAATTTGAACTGAGTAGAGGATAGATAAAGTAGAGAATAGAGAGGGTTTGTGTACTCAGGTATTAGAAAAGGATTTCTATGAGTGGGATATTACCTGCAAATCATCCACAAAGTCTAGGATGATTGAGATGCTGATAGATGAGAGGGAGAAGTTAAGGAAGAATGGTGGATGAACTAAAAATCTAAACAGCCTGAATGACCTTAGGGTCGTGTTAATGAGTCATAAAACAGGAATGGAAGACAGAGGTTACAGTGATGAGTGAAAATGAATTTACTTTTATATGGCATGGTATAACACTTTAGATTAGAGTCACTGTTTGAGGATGAACAATAATATAAGTTTGGGGATATTTGTTAGTTGCACAGTAGGTTGACATTAGTTTAGGTGGTTTATAGCATTTTATAGGAAATAAAGGGAAAATTAGACAAAGTTGTACATAATTAGTAGCATGAGCATCTAGATTAGGGAATTGCATGTTTCATTGTATTTTAGCCTTGTTTTCATGATTTATAGCTTTTCTATGAGAAAATGATGTCTGTGGAAGGAAAAAAATCTAGTGTGATGCAAGTTCAGGATGAAGCCAAGAGAGAATTGCATCATTTAGAGGCAAAGAGAAGTGAAAATCAAAAGGAAAGTAATAAATTACTACGGTAGGATAACTGACGATTGAGGTAACTGAAGGAAGATAGAGAAAAGAATTAACGCACTAGTTACCATAGTCGGTGGTCCAGTGATCGTGGTAACCAGAATGTAATCTAAACGAAGAACAGGCTTACTGCAGTACACAAAATGGTGGAATTCGAGTTTTTATTGAAGGACGATGTTGACCGTAGTTACACGATTAATTACCAGGTTTCTCATATGTTTAGTGTTTTTTTTTAAGTGTAGAAATGTTCAAGAAGATTTATATCAACATCCCCTTTGCAGAATCTCTACAGTAAATGCCCAATTATGCAAAATTTATGAACGGGAATGTCTTCAGGGAACAGTTGGGCACTAATGGATTAAATAATGAAAATAATAAAATAGATTGAAATGGATTAAATAATGAAAAGAATAAAATAAATTGAAATAAAGTAAAATAAAAAATGCCTTAATTAAAATTTAACCAATTTCAATTGATTTTAAGATTATTGACGCTGTTCCTCGGCAACAACACCAAAAACTTGTTGAGATCACCGCAAGTGTATAGAATCACAATAGTAATACGCAATAAATAATTGGATATTGTCCTTAGGGAACGGTTTAGGTTTAACAATCTCAAATCCTAATTTAATTTCAGTATCAATTTTATTAAGACTCTGAATCAAAGTTTGAATGCTTTAAACTAAACTCAATTTGAAAATAAATGATTGTTGGTTTAAAACTATATCAATTATGATTCTAGGATAGTAAAATATTATTTATTCCCCTTTAATCCTTATTTCAATTAATCTAATTCATGTTTCTGTAGGTTATGACACTAATTATAAAAACCCTCTCTTGAGGTGCCTTAATACCTATTAGTCTTTTCCCTAATACTCCCTCTCGAGGCATACAGTTAACAAACTAATGCAATAAACACAATAATCACGTGCAACCTCCAATAGAATTAACAACCTCTTAGTTAATTAATCCTTCTAGGTTTATACTTTGATTATCTAATTGTTAAACCTCTCTCTTGATTTAGTTTAATATTCTAAAATCAATTTATTTTGTGGCTAGTAAATAAAAAGTAGTAATCACATAAAGTAAGTATAAAACAACAACTTGTAATTATAATACCCTGAAATTTAATAAGATCGCCATGTATTTTATAACGATTTAAATATCAAATAATTAAATAAATAAGAAATAGTATTTTAGACCTATGATTTCATGAAATATGTATAACTAAATTTAGAATAATTATTAAAAATGCTACAAAATCGGAAATCACAAGAAAATATGCAAAAATGATGAATTTATGTGATTACCATGGTAATGAAACGAATTATCGCGGTAATTCCTGACAAACTCAGAAAATAGAGAAAAATGTGTCGTTCTAGTGACCTTGGTCGGTGACTGTGGTAATCACGAAAAAATCCAAAAAAAAAATAAAGTTTTGCACTGGTTACTGTGGTAATCTAGGACAAACCCAGAAACGAGCAAAATGCGACGTCCTGGTTAATGCAGTTAATGATCACGGTAATACTTGATTACTGTGGTAATTCTTGGGTGACCATAGTAATTCGTGGTTTTCCTATAAGTACGCAATGTTCTCTCGAAAACCCTAGATCTGAGTTTTAAGCGTTGGAACTCACTATTTTCTCTCCAAAACCCTATCCAAGCTTTCCAAAACAATTCCCTCCTTCTCCCATTCAAGTTATATGGTGATTTGAGATCATACAAACCCCTCTCTACTAGTTTGTAAGCTTAGATTCGTGAAGAACAAGCTCCACCAAGAAGAAGATCCGTGGAGGTGTTGCTCCAAAATGTCTTGTATTCAGGTAAAATCACAAAACCCACTTGAAATCTTGATTTTTTAGCATTGTGAATCATTTTCCTAAGTGTAAACACGTTTCTCTTTGAAGTGTAAGTGATTTGAGGGTTACAAAACTTTGTTTTGGCAAAAAACGAAGAGGAAAAGTGTAGATCTCCAAGGCATAAAGATTTTCCTTAGTTTGATGTGTGTTTTAAGCCTAATGTGTGTGTATTGAAGTGTTAAACACATGATGCCGATTCCATCGCGTGTGTGTTTTAAGCATTACCGCGGTAATCCATCGTGTACCTCATCTTTTCTCTTGTTTCGTCTTGACTTTGTGTACACCATGGAATACCCATGTAAAGGACATAAATCTAGGATTTTGACCATGTTTTGAATGCTTTAGACTCAAATTATCTTGTTATTAAAATCTTATAGATTAAAGATCTAAACATGTGCAGCGAGGAGTAAAGGCACAAGGGAAGGAGATACAAAGTGGGTGTGACTACTATACTCACTACTATTATTTGGATTTTTAATACCAAACATGATGCTTGTCTATTTTAAAATGAGTACTTAGGAGCATGATAGGATTGTTTCTTGTGTGACCATCGATTTGATTGATTGATTGATTGAGTGCTGGGATTACATGTTGATTGTTTTGTATTTGTGATGATCACATGCTTAGATAACTTGAAATGATTCATGTTATGATCGAATTACTTGAATGTCAGTACCATTGTTCTTGACATATGGTTTGAGATGAAATGTAAAACTAAAGAAGATTAAATTAAAACTTTAAAACTCCATGCATTAGGGCGATTACTGACCTTTGGTGTCATCATGGGTGTCCCTACTCGAGCTGATTGCTACAGCTGGTTGTGTTTTTGGACAGAGAGTCACTGCAGACTTTTCTCCTTAGATCGTGGTCCCGAAAGGTAACCAACCCTTGGGCGTTACCCCTGGATTCACTCTCGAACCACACGGGGACATCGAGAGCAAGGCTCTTTCGATCTGCGTTCCAATAGAATGGCAAACGCTCTAATGTAATGAAAGTGTTTTCATGTTTTGTATTTTGGTCTGAATAATACTAGTGATGTTGTATTTTATATGACAGTTGACATGGTACAAGTTGACCATCTCCGGGCGACTCCGATTATTTTTGGGTAAAACCTCTATGGGGTTGTTAAATGCATTTTGTAAATAATATTTTTCTGTATTTAATTTGAATTGGCCTTGTGCCCCATTCTTTTGGACTAAACTAAATGTGATAAAATGTTTTAGATTAGTTAAATGTTAGATTTGAAGTTTTTTCATTTTATCTGTAACTTTAATGTTTCGATTCATTTTCTGTAAACTCTGATGGTTTTAAACTAGGGCTGTTATGACTCATGTTTTTCCCTTGAAATTTTGCCAATTGATTTTAGTTGCTTATAAACTCTCATTTCCAAAGATGTCATGTGCATTTTAAATTGATTTCAAAACATACTTGAAAAAAAGGCTTGGAAGCATGAGGTAGATAGAATGAGAAGGAACCACGCGGCCTCTAGCTCTTGGTGAATGACCCGAGTCCAACGTCTCTCGGTTGAATGGGTGCGCCACTGCCGTGCATGGCCTCGATGACTCCTCGTATAGAGAGAGAGAGAGAGAGAGAGAGAGAGAGAGAGAGAGAGAAATCGGGAGCCAGGGTGTCATAGTAATAGATTAATCAAAATAAAAACTAAAGGTTCATATAATCAAAATCACATCTTAGAAATAAAAATACTTAACTTAACATAATGTAAAGATCACCAAACAAAGATTGCAATCTCCTTCTTCGTCTTTGTCTTTGCTGTTCTTCTCTAATTTTGCTCTGGACGTCAAAAGTAATGAAAACCAATAATGGAATAATGAAAAACCCTAATACAATGATCTATTTATATAGGTCCACTTAAAACTCGTAAAACACAACTTCAAAACCCTAAAAATCTTATCCTAATTGTACTACTGCGCTCTACGATTGTGGTAGCATCGCTACACCAAAAATCACCAAATTTCTTCACGAATTTCTCCTCACTTTGCTGCAATACGGCTGTATAGAGCTACGATATCATCGCTTGGTTGAAATCCCGTGAAAAACTCAACATTTGGCCATCTTAGCCGCGGTATTGCATTTTGCATCATGTTTTTGTGTTGTTTTCTCTTCGCTTTGGTGCATTCCTTTGAGCTTTGGCCATATCCTTCTTGTAACTTGTGTGTATGTCCCTTTTTGCATAATCTAAACTACACAAACCATAGAAAACCTTTTGCAGACATTAAATTACAAATATAGACACATGAAAACTATATTGAAATTCTACAAATGTATAAATAACATACAATACTAATATCAATGATCATGCACCTAATTTTAAAGAAATATGTCATATTTCATATCTAACGAATGCAAAACATATATGTAATACCCTGAAAGTCTATGAGACGTCCCCGTCGCTAGTGAACGGCGAAAGTGGAACAACAAACTTAGTAAAGGACTACAAATGGCCAAAATGTCCGAAAACCATGTACTATAAATGTAAATAAGTGTAAGAGTGAAACC